>PNEQ01118222.1:0-21916 GCA_003012365.1 Medauroidea extradentata
GGCCCAGGCGAAGTCGCTGTTAGTGGCAGGGACAAACTTAAGACTGCTTTTCGCGTGGACAGCTATAGCTACTTATCCTGCTGCAGAATTAGTTCAACTAGCCGCTTGGACATTCTAACACTTGATGACTGAAGTACCAATCTTGTGTACAAAGAGGTTTTTCAATTAAAGTAAATATTATCAGTTACGAATAATACTCTTGAGCAAAGCCGCGGGGGACTGCTAGTTATATATAAAATATTACAATGCAAGGGTATAAATGCAGTTGTGAACATTATGATAAAATATGATTAATTATGATTAAGTAACCTACAACCCCTATCGTTGACATCTCTTTTGTTAAGTTTCAAATTTGGATTTGAAAAATAATTTCACTATGTACTCTTGAACATGTACATGTCATATTTCACTGGGATTGGATATAAAACTATTACATGTGCTTTGAACACTATGTGGGTTGTGTCTGAGTTCACCCTCTGAAGGACTGGTTTCATGTCGTAGAAAAGTGAATTTTGGGTGGGACAAAATATTATAGCCAAATTCACAGAAAGGCCACTATTGCTAAAAAGAATATAGTCATTAGCCAATGACACAACTACTGTCTCATTATGTCATTTATTCATGTGATTGAATTGTATATTGACTATAAAACACACTCTACCACATTAAGGTGAATAATGTTAGCATGGAATGGTACTGGAACAGAAAACAAGGGTACACGAAAGGACCCCACTCCCCAGGCTATTTTCAAGTATTAGTCACAATTCCTAAATGCAGAAAATCTGCCTATGAGCTATTCAGGAATTACACCCAGTTCGCTAAGATTGGAGGCGAGCACACTAGCCTCTACATAACCGCGGCCGCTGTGAATATGAAGTAGCAACTACGTAAGAGTGTCTGGTGATGTAATTAGTTTGTCTTAACTTTCTATTTCGATAATATCAATTTTGTTTAGTGAAATATCTGACTATTACCACTTTTATCAATAACATTTCATTTTATCCTCACAAATTAATCACAATATATTCTAAATACATTTGATTAATTTCGAACATTGTGTAATATTTTTAATTCAATAAAGTTACATTTAATTATTTACTCACATACGAATTTTAACCTTGTAGCTGATTTTCCATTGTGTGAATCTTCTGCATTTCGTTATGTCTTCTCATTTACTGCATTATGTTATGTCTTCTCATTTGCTGCATCTATGTTTGTTAATTTAAAATACTGTTTCTTACAAATTAATTGGCCGCACTATGTGGTAGTTTTTCCAATGGCGGGTGATCATTTATGTGACCCATTGATATTTTTTTACCTCGTGCAAACCTGAGGCATCTTTCAGAACCAAACACAACTTTTGTGAAAGTTGCTTGCTCTACGAAGCTGTACTCTCAGTGACGTGAAATGTATTTTTAAATGTGACGATACTAATCACCTTTGGTGTATACAAATTTCGTTGCACATGGACCATTAATTTTTTCACCATCAGCACATGTTCAGTTCAAGGTAGAGTATAACCAAATTTTCTTTGAAAATTCATAACATTTAGACGGTTGTGAATCGGATTATACAAGTTTTGTTAATTTGATATGTCGGGGACCCCCTTATCACTCGCCTCTATTGACGTCTACTCCCGGAATATCCTATGTGTGTATATATATATATATATATATATATATATATATATATATATATATATATATCGGATCAATTATAGCTATGTTAGTGAGTTGATGTGTAGTCGTCGGTGACCTATAGGAAATAACTTGTGTGTATTTTAATTAAAATTAAATTTTATTAAACTTAATTTTTGTATGTTTTTGGAACTTGATTGATTTAATCAAAAATCAATCAGTTATAGCACTGAAAAATTTATTTTTTTTATTAAAATTGATAGTTTAGATTATTTAAAAATTTATTTATTATTTTGGAAATCGATTGTTTATAGCTAAGATGGGAGTGATGATAAGCAGATACCATTGTTAGTATAAAATATTTAAATGTTGCCAATATGTTATTTTGAATAGTATATAAAATATAAAATATGGTATATTAGGTTTGTCAAAATATTTTATATGGGAAGGGATACGATTGGGTCCTAGGCAGTAAATATTAAACGCATTTAAATGTATATTACATGTAAAAAAATTAAAATATAATAACTTAAAGAAATAAAAAATACTGTAAATAATATTTTTTAATTAATGTATTAATTGATTTTGATATTGATGTCTAGTGCCTGACAAGAATCACAAAAATTATACATCTGTCCGTTTTTTGTCGCATGAGATGATTTGAGTTTTTTTCCTTCGAAATTTTGGAATTTTTTCATAATTGTTTCAGGAATTGTATACATTCGCTGCCCTTGAGGTAGAGGTCAAGATAAAGGTGAAATCAACAATGGCGGCCGTGATGTCATCCGAGATGGTGGCCGTGACGTCATCCAAGATGGTGGACGAGGCTCCACAGTGCCTCAGCCAGCAGCCGTTGCCCATGTCTTCCCTTTTGTATACCACTGTTTAAGTAAAGATAACATTTATTTTGTCGATATAGTTCTGTGAATATTATTTTCACATAGGTTTACTTTATAAATAAAAACTGATTGTTTTTTAATTATTTTACCTAATAAAATTCTGGTGTAAGATTAAAAAACAACGTGTGTTTGTGTTATCTATACAAAATATAAAAACCTGAAAATTTTCAAAAATAAATTTGTATTGGGGTTGGGAAGGGTGTAAGGTAGCTGGCAAAAAAAATAATAAACACAATATGTTGTGAAGTGATGGATATTTCGAGAGAAAGAATGAAGGCGGAGAAGCAAGTATTGATGATGTCCGATAGCAACAAGTTGCCGCGCAAGATGGCCGAGGTCATTAGATATTGATACCCAACATTTCAGACACCCGAGGTGGAACGAGGGAACACGTGAAAATTGTTTCCAAGAATATTCATCGCAAAGTACTTGCCGTCAAACTCTTATAACTGTTTAACTTATGTTAAAAATTAAACACTAAATCGAAAATGTGCTATGTTTGACTTCCCAAATTGAGTGAGTGATCCACTGCGTCAGTAGCCCTTAATCTCAGTAGTCCTAAAGTCAGTAGCCCTAAAGTCCATTGCTCTAAATACACTAGCCCTAGAGTCAATAGCCCCAAAGTCAGTAGCCCCAAAGCCTTAAAGTCAGTAATCCTCAAGTCATTAACACTAAAGTCACTAGCCCTAATTCGCGCAATATATTTTTTAATGTTCGTGTATGACCGGAAAAGAACGCAAGAAGTTATTAAGCTTTCTTACATATGTCTGCTCTGTATGGAACTAGAGTTAAATGCGGTTCCAAAAACATTTCCTTACATAAAACATTGTGTTTATATTTGTGATAATAAAGTATGAGTAGAAGAAAAACTTGTGTGCAGTTTGAATAGTTATAATTGCATTGAATATACTTTCATACGAAACCAATACTAAAAATTAATAGAAAATTAAAGTCGTAGGCACTAAAAGTTTTGTAAGACATTGCAAGTGTGAACTGTCCAAATATTCCATTTTAAGTACATATTTTTATTCTTGTAAACGTTCAATTGATTCAATAAATATTTCCGTAGCAGGATGAAACACTTGATGTTAACAATTATAAGTGTTTATATGTAAATAAAGTAAAGAACTTTAGCTGATAACTGTAAATTGTGGCATGCTACAAGAAAAACCCATTCGTTTTATAATTGAATCGGGAATTTGCAAAAGGGACCAAGTCTGCTTTTTGAACAAATTCAGGTTATACGAGATTCCGACTCTCCAAAGCACTCTATTGGCTGTCAGCAGCAAAAGGAACAAATTCCTGTAAAATAAATGCGTTAAAAATGCAAGTAAATATATGTGGAACCAGAAAAAGGTATCAACTCCTGGACTTGGGACATTTTGTTATATATATACACGTAGTCCTGGACATTGTGCTGATTGTTAATGACAAATGATATGGACACTATAATTACATTGTGATTCTATAGTTTAATGAGTACAGTTACTTTTCAAATTATGAAAATTTATATAATATTTAAAATAGTTCATGTACATGGCGTGTGTCTGTAGACAAACTACATGAACAAACATATTAATATCTGTACTTCAATGTTTTTAGACAATTGCAATGCAGTCAACACGCTAATGTTAGGTACATGCGCAGAATGCTCATGATCTATCTACTTCATTGTTAGTCTATGATATAGACGGCCGTTAAGTTAGGGCATTTCTATAGATATAAGTACCAGTGAACTTTTCTTGTATCTGTTGAGTTTGGTTTATTGGTTGTTGTGCAAGAGTAAAATTTTGCGGTATGTTGCAGTTAATGATGAAATGGCCACATTCTATTACAATATACCACATTGGCCTGCCACATGTTAATAGACATGTCCACAAATATGCCAATAGTGCATAATTGTTGTTGAATAATCGGTTTCCATGTTGCTCAGTAGTTTTTTCGCTAGCATGTACCAAGAATACAATAATCTATGCCAATCACTTAATGCTTTACATAACATTGGTTTAAGGATATAATGTACCGGGTGGTGTAGTGTTTCCAAACATGTTTTCAGGTATTATATTATTAATGTTTCAATGTAAGTAGTAGGATTATGTATGTCCGAGCACAAGTGGCTGGTGGCTTCGGAGCCGTGGAGCCGCGTCCGCCATCTTGGATGATGTCACCGCCGCCATCTTGGATTACATCATCGCCACCAACATGTTTCCGGCCGCCATCTTGTTTCTGGCCGCTATCTTGTTTCCGACCACCATATTGGATTACATCACTTTCAAAATTTTCCAAAATTTCCCAAAATTAAAAAAAATCTAAAAATAATTTTGGATCCATCCGCCATCTTGGAATGAATTCCCCCACCCCACCTAATTTCCACAGTCATTAGTTTACATGTTCTGGAGGCCACCATATTTAATTTTTAAATTCCCGCCAATTTTCAACAGACATTTGTTTACTTGTTCTAGAGGCCGCCATATTTAAGTATCATTTTCTCCCGCTCTCTCATTCCACTCGTAATTTTTCCTGCTCTCATTCTACCAAATCGTCTACTGTAGGCAGCCATCTTGGTCGCCATCTTGGTACACAATATCCGTCATCTCGGTATGTCAAATCTGTCATCTTGTTTGTCATTTTTTCCTGCTCTCTAATTCCACTCATACATTCCTCCTGCTCTCTCATTCCAATCATACTTTCCTCCTGCTCTCTCATTCCACTCATACTATCCTCCTGCTCTCTAATTCATCAGCACCCTAGCTACACACCTAATCTTTCATTTATCCTGCTCCCTCATTCCACTCCTAATTTTTCCTGCTCTCTCATTCATCAGCTCCCCTTATACATACAAGCCTCATCTCTCATTCACCCTACTCTCTCATTCCACTCATACTTTCTTTCTGCTCTCTCATTCATCAGCTCCTCACTACAAGTCTCATTTCTCATTCCTCCTCCTAACATCCTCCCCCCCCCTTAACACCCACGACCCGACCTCTTGTTTCCCATTGTACATCACCTTGGTAGCTGTTCTCGTAGTCGGCAATCATCTTTGATTCCTATTTACTCACTTGATTCTACTCCACCCGTATACAAATGTGTTTAAGGGCGACATGTAATATACCATAGGCAGGACTCTCGCTTCTATCACCAATATTATTATTTTTTTACCTAGAGCAGGCAAAATAGACATTTTGTAGTAATGTATTTGTGTTGTATGTGTACAAGGACTGTTGCATCTGATGCTCTTTAAGAAAAGTTATGACAGGCGAATAATATCTCTCAAGACACGCACTGTAAGTTTTAAAAAATCTAATTTACTTAAAAAAACTATATACGCAACACAATAAAACACTATATTCAATATTTACACTATATACACAGTACACTATCATTCTTGAGACGACTAGGCAGGTCCTCGCCCCAGCAGTGTCCTGAGGAGGAAGAGTACTTCCTCCTGGAAGCGAGCAGAGCAGTGGCGGTGTGAAGGATCTCCGTCATAACGTGCTGAGCCAGTAGCTGGGGCTGCAGCTCCAGGATTTTCTCATGCTGGCCCCGAACCTGGGCCCACAGCGCACGGGTCTCTCGCAGCACTTCCTCCCCAGCATCCTCATCTTCCACCTCCTCTTCCTGCTCACTATCATTGTACACTTGCTCCAGATCCTTGGTTCACACGATGGATAAGCCCATTGCTGAACACAGAGCGTACTCACTGCCTTCATCCTCAAGGGGCAGAACCTAAACCTTGGAGACACACAGGCACGGTAGCCCTGCAGTATTGTCCTCTTCATCTCTCCACAGGAATGGTTGAGATAGATGCACTGGTGTAGCTGATCTATGAAGTGACGATCTGCTTCGGTCGCGCCCAATAAAAATGAGTGGTGGTGCTGGAAGTATATGCCTCCTTATGAGTTGAATTATATCATAAAATGCTTCGGCGTCTTCCTCTAGCAAGGCACGGAACACTTCCTTCTCACTCGACAAGGCAATATGAACTGGTAGAGATGTAAAAACCCGCAAACCTCCCTGTGCACATCTCTCTTCGCAAGTCGGACAGGTCTGTACGCGCGCGGAGCATGAATCAACCAGATCTGCAGCCGCTCACGGGGCAGTCCAGCGCCTCGCGAGGACGAGATGATGAAACTGCACCAACCAGCTCATCGCCTCGAGTTCCAACACGCTCAGAGTACATGTGCGCAGTCACCACGGACAGCCTTCCAGTCACCCCAGTAGCAGTTTTATACCATTGCCAGTTTAAAGAACATTTGCTAGTAAATAATAACACAGAAATTTAGTTTTAAACTATTATATTCCTTCATACATAATTCACTATATTTATACATAATGTATGTCTGACGAATCCAACTATCGTGGCTTGCATCGGACCCCAGACATCGCACAAGAACCTTATTTCATTTCTTCTCCAATACCTTTTCAACCAATATACGTGTTTGGATAATTGGTAACTTTATTATTATATATTGACACAAGCTCGGGTAATATATCCATCCACTTGTAGTTTCCTTTTGCTGAAAATGTTTTCCAGATGTCATTCTTCAGTGTACGAATAAAACGTTCTGCGATACTAGCCTTAAGATCACTAGGTATTTCATGTTTTGACAATAGTGCTTAAAATGACTGAATGTAGAATTCTTTGCAGAGGTAGTATGTAAATTCTTGCTCGGACCTCTATCTTGTAAAACAATATTCATCGTATTTGTTATATCCTCATCACTCTTAGTTTTTATGGTCACAGCCCAGGTATATTTATTGTAGCAGTCAAGAACAGCCAGAATGTACTTGTAGCCTTTAAACTTGCAAGCATAAGAAATAATTTCAACCGAGTCTGCTTGATACAAGTCCTTCAAAGCAAACACCTGTACTTTACGTCGAGGATAATTTCGCCTTACAGGCTTGTGAAGCTCGCTATCATTCTATTGGTGTCTCATTCTATGTAATCATACAAACATAATTCTTCGTTGATGCTGGATATTTCACTTGCATGACAATTATTTCCAGCCTGCTAAGAGACAACTAGTATACATCTGTCTACAATTTCGTTAGCATCATTTCAGTATACATATTCTGAAAGCCTCCCATCTTCCTTTTTCTTATGTAGATTGAGACCAGAACCTCTGTATGACCCGCACAACTATGTGCATTCTCTGCAACGTGTCCTCACACGCCTATGCATTCACCTCACTCTCCTCAATCAGCTCCTCACACAACTATGCTAACCCCACACACAACTATGCAGTCTCCTCACACATCTCAGCCCCCCCCCCCCATTTACTTATGCTAGGCATGGCTCCACACATGCTTCTCATACTCCTCATTCTTCTCAGCTCCACACATAGCTCCACCCTCTCTGCATACCTCACATCATCCAGCAACAAATTCTGCATGCTTCGACCTACTCGAGAGCTACTATATTTCATTTGTCATTAGTTTTGCTGTGTGGAAACTATGTTCCATTAATTTTACTCATGTGTGACTAACAAATTTCAGGTATCCTACATTTAACTTAAAATAATACTCAACTCCAGTCCACTTACAACAGACTTCTACAATGTCTTACAATTTTCTTACCTTGTGTAGTAGGATTTACATTATTTTTTATTTTGTGACTTAAGTATTATTCGCTTCCACTTATTCTATATTAACAGTAAAGTCACAGGATCCACATTTAACTAACCAGTTCCAGCCTACCATTACTTGTCCTGAACCATACTAGCATAGCCTAATTTGACATAATGCGATCCAGCAACCAGATAACTTTCAGTATGATGTTAATTATCAATGTTCTCATTTATCTACATAAAATTGCACTGCACCAGCACTATATTTTAATTAATTTACAAATATGTATTATCAAGCCACCGTTCCAGTCAATCTATCATATATCTGACAATATTCATAACACAACCCAACCTCCTAGAATAATTTCACAATAACATGCCTTTACATGCCTCAGAAACCATAAGCGATCCTGACATCATCTACAATTTAGGAATATTCAGCCATATTATACAATCTAATTCAAATATGCACCAACATAAATCAAGCAGTCATATTGTTCAAACCTTCAATATCACGAAACATACCAACTATCCCATCTATTGTACTTTCATTACAGAAATCTTACCGGACAGTTAAAGGAGGTAATGTACCATTCAATATCCACAAGAGCAGGGCAGCAGTCAACTTCTACAGCTATAGTCTACATTAAGAGACCAACAAACTCGTCATCTAACAACTGAGCTAACTACTCCCTACAGCTGAAACAACTATATAAACCACCATTTTATTCATCACATCAGTACTCCTAGTATAAACATACACACCACCCATTATATTTACCTTAAGAACACAACGACAAAGAGTAAAAGCAAATAAAAAAAGATACAACGAAACTACATACATATCATCCATCGCCAAAACAAAACCTACATACACTAATCAAACCTCTAACACACTTCATATCGCAGACAAAAATTCCGCTGTGAAGCACAAGCCGTACATAAAAAAAATTATCATTTCAAAACAGTACACTATTATAATCAAACGAAACCTATTAATCACAAAATGAACTACAGACACAAACACATGTTACCCGCTCCTCAGAGGCTATACATGAGAAGAACATTTAGATGCGAATTATAAATAGTGGTGGTGAAACCATCAATATTTGACAAGCTGAGGCTCCAACCATGATGCTGTAATGTAGCTCGCTGGGCACGACTTCTCTCATGCTGACCCTTCAATAGAATGAAGGGTGTGTACCTTTGCTGTGTCGAGGATCCTCCAGATATCCAAATGGGGACCAATCTCTATCTTGATGCTGGAGTCATTCTGAGATTAGGCATAATGAACTAGCAATCTCCTCCTCATCGCCGTTATCGTCCTCATCTCGCTCACCTTATCCATTAGGGAAGGCAGCCTTCTCGTCATCGTCGCCCTCCTCTCTTCCACCACAGGCACTTAATGTGCCACGACGATTACAGGATGCTCTATTGCTGGCCTTTTTTGTAGGGAGTCCTGGAGAAGACAGCAGGTAACTTAGCTGACTCAATAAATCAACAACCGTTACCTCATACTCTTCTTCGCAGGTGTACTGATGTAGACGAATCAGCAGTGGTGGTAGTGGTGGTGGTGATTAGGCTGATGTTTCTTGAGAAGTCCCTGCAATGACAGTATTGTACAGTTCATCGAATATTTCGTCGCCGCTGCTGTCCCACTCAAATCTATTACACTCAACCTCATACTGCAAACCGAAGCCCCAAGAGCCCAGGAGAAACAACTCCTTACTAGTCACCCATTACGCACGCCTTACTCTCCAACCAGTATGTTGCAAGCCCACCCTCCTCCCTTCAAGTGTTCATAAATCTATGTCAGCACCTCAGGACCGACCATAGGTGCCATCAAGTCATTCTAGTGATGCGCAGGCCTCCACGTTGGAGCGAGCCACTACCTGGAGGGTAGGGGGCAAGCATGTGCTCAAGGGTCGCAGCAAAGTGCGAGAGTTGCCCATCTTCGAGCTTAATGTCCCAGGTCATCAGACACCAGGAGCAGTTCAGCACCCTGCAGATATGATGTCGAATACAGTTACGTGCAATAACACAACAAAATTATCACCTCAATATCTAACATGTTCAAAGTTTGTGTGCACAGTCATCACAAACATACCATTCCCAATAAAAGACCACCCATTTCTTATCAATTATTGTAATGAAATTCTTTAAAAAATACATTTATCAACTCCTTTCAAATAAGAAAGAGTGCTTTACATTAAATAAATGTAATGATCGATTTGCAAATTCAACTGTAATGTCTTACATCTTACCCAAGCCAACATACTAATACTTTATTTCCTTTACTCTTCAAAACCTTCTAGACTGAATACGTGTTTGGATACTTGGTAACTTGAGTTTCTTCGCCGTAGAAGCCTCCTCGAATAGCCTTGCCGTCCTCATCTTTTGGGTAGTAGGTCCTTGGTTCGTAGTGTCGAGTCTTGACCACATTAAATATTTCAGTCCTCAAGTTTGGTGTGTAGCCTTTCGTAAATGTTCCCTTCACTCGCGATATCCTTACATAGTCTCGAACCTTCGCTTTAGGCTTTTGCAGGTCCAGTTTCTTCTCATTTATATAAATAGTGTGCAGTAAAGTGCTGTCCTTGTCATCCACAGGCTTAATGTTCGTACCCCGATGTACTTAGTGATTTTATTTTGACAGAAGCTTGAGTAATATATCCACCCACTTGCGACTTCCTTGTGCTGAATATTTTTGTCCCACTTTTCAGTCTACAAAGCACAATTTAATTGTTCCACGATACTGGTCTTCATGCCACTGTGGGTAGAGTAGTGGTTGTTTTATGTTTTGGCATCAAGGCTTAAAATTACTGAATGTAGAATATTTTTGCAGAGACCCACATGAGGCTCTTATGATGGACCTCTATCTTGAAAGTATAAATAAAAATTAGCATAACAATTTTATCACTATAATTCACATATTTGCTTGTGACGACTCATTCTCTAAGTCACTTTGTACACCCAGTTGGAAAAAATTAGACACTATTATCTCACACACATGATCAACCGATTCGTGGAGGCACTGGATAATTCTATGGTCCACCTGAGCGGGTCCTAACTGGTTCCTACAGGCTCTGTTCGATTCCCTTCACAGTTTCCCAATGTAGATCTTCTAATACCACAGTAAATGTGTCGAGGCTACATAAAAATATGTATGTATCAATGAACATATTTCAAACAGAGTGGACAGTACGATTCTCTTCGTAACACATGTCACAGCCAGCTCAACAGCCTATATACTTAAAATCGTAATAGACTGCAAGACGGATAGGTAGTCACCACAATGCACAAGCCATACATAACTGGCTGAAGCAACCACCAGCCTCACAGGCCCCTGCCAACAATATGTACGAATCTGTCACAGAATCAGCCACACAGACAAGTACCAAAGGTCATAACCAATAGCACATATTCTGTCATATATTGTAATCACCCTACCAATACAGTATCCCATCTAAGCATGTGTATACACAGCACTAACCACGGAGTATAAAAATTATGTCAGAATATGTGCTATTGGTTATGACCTTTGGTACTAGTCTGTGTGGCTGATTCACTCTCGGAATGGTTCAAATGGGCGATGTTGGCTGCCTTCCCGCAATAATTATTTTTACAGCTTGTATGATAGTATAGACTGAGTGTGTCTTCTGAATGTTTTGAAATTAATGTTAATAGTATGATGACTGATGTGATATGTGCGTTCTCAAGAAACATCAGCCTAATCACTACCACCACTACCACCACTGCTGATTCGTCTACATCAGTACACCTGCGAAGAAGAGTTTGAGGTAACGGTTGTTGATTTATTGAGTCAGCTAAGTGACCTGCTGTCTTCTCCAGGAATCCCTACAAAAAAGGCCAGCAATAGAGCATCCTGTGATCGTCGGGGCACATTAAGTGCCTGTGGTGGAAGAGAGGAGGGCGACGATGACGAGAAGGCTGCCTTCCCTAATGGATAAGGTGAGAGAGAGGAGGACGATAACGGCGATGAGGAGGAGATTGCTAGTCCATTATGCCTAATCTCAGAATGACTCCATCATCAAGATAGAGATTGGTCCCCGTTTGGATATCTGGAGGATCCTCGACACAGCAAAGGTATACACCCTTCATTCTATTGACGGGTCAGCATGAGAGAAGTCGTGACCAGCGAGCTACATTACAGCATCATGGTTGGAGCCTCAGTTTGTCAAATATTGTTGGTTTCACCACCACTATTTATAATTCGCATCTAAATGTTCTTCACATGTATAGATTCTGAGGAGCGGGTAACATGTGTTGAGGTATGAGCATCTATAAACTGAAGAGACAAATATGTATGCAGTTGTGAGGCTGATGTGTAGCTAGGTGTGGAGCTGTGTACATATGGTGATATGTTTACAGGGTTGTAGAGTTTTGTGTAGAGAGAGAGGGACATTTCCAATGCCTTCAGAGTATGTGCTTCTGGTGGTTGGACGATATGGATGGGAAGATGATGATGATTGTGTCTGCAGTGCCATTAGCGGTGCGATGTGCGGTGGCTGTGGTGCTATATGCGGTGCCTACGACGCCTGCGGTGCTATGTGCGATGCGTAGGGAGAAGTGTCTTGCTTGTGGTGAATGGGACTATTCTAGTATTGATGTTTGCATAGAAAATTATGGCTGTGATTGTGGTTTTCATTGGTTGTATTTTAAGTGTTTGTGTCTGTAGTTCATTTTGTGATTAATAGGTTTCGTTTGATTATAATAGTGTACTGTTTTGAAATGATAATTTTTTTTTATGTACGGCTTGTGCTTCACAGCGGAATTTTTGTCTGCGATATGAAGTGTGTTAGAGGTTTGATTAGTGTATGTAGGTTTTGTTTTGGCGATGGATGATATGTATGTAGTTTCGTTGTATCTTTTTTTGTTTGCTTTTACTCTTTGTCGTCGTGTTCTTAAGGTAAATATAATGGGTGGTTATGTATGTTTATACTAGGAGTACTGATGTGATGAATAAAATGGTGGTTTATATAGTTTGTTTCAGCTGTAGGGAGTAGTTAGCTCAGTTGTTAGATGACAAGTTTGTTGGTCTCTTTATGTAGACTATAGCTGTAGAAGTTGACTGCTGCCCTGCTCTTGTGGATATTGAATGGTACATTACCTCCTTTAACTGTCCGGTAAGATTTCTGTAATGAAAGTACAATAGATGGGATAGTTGGTATGTTTCGTGATATTGAAGGTTTGAACAATATGACTGCTTGATTTATGTTGGTGCATATTTGAGTTAGATTGTATAATATGGCTGAATATTCCTAAATTGTAGATGATGTCATGATCGCTTATGGTTTCTGAGGCATGTAAAGGCATGTTATTGTGAAATTATTCTAGGAGGTTGAGTTGTGTTATGAATATTGTCAGATATATGATAGATTGACTGGAACGGTGGCTTGATAATACATATTTGTAAATTAATTAAAATATAGTGCTGGTATAGTGCAATTTTATGTAGAAAAATGAGAACATTGATAATTAACATCATACTGAAAGTTATCTGGTTGCTGGATCGCATTATGTCAAATTAGGCTATGCTAGTATGGTTCAGGACAAGTAATGGTAGGCTGAAACTGGTTAGTTCAATGTGGGTCCTATGACTTTACTGTTAATATAGAATAAGTGGAAGCGAAGAATACTTAAGTCACAAAATAAAAAATAATGTAAATCCTACTACACAAGGTAAGAAAATTGTAAGACATTGTAGAAGTCTGGTGTAAGTGGACTGGAGAAGAGTGTTATTTTAAGTTCAATGTAGGATACCTGAAATTTGTTAGTCACACATGAGTAAAATTAATGGAACATAGTTTCCACACAGCAAAACTAATGACAAATGAAATATAGTAGCTCTCGAGTAGGTCGAAGCATGCAGAATTTGTTGCTGGATGATGTGAGGTATGCAGAGAGGGTGGAGCTATGTGTGGAGCTGAGAAGAATGAGGAGTATGAGAAGCATGTGTGGAGCCATGCCTAGCATAAGTAAATGGGGGGGGGGGGCTGAGATGTGTGAGGAGACTGCATAGTTGTGTGTGGGGTTAGCATAGTTGTGTGAGGAGCTGATTGAGGAGAGTGAGGTGAATGCATAGGCGTGTGAGGACACGTTGCAGAGAATGCACATAGTTGTGCGGGTCATACAGAGGTTCTGGTCTCAATCTACATAAGAAAAAGGAAGATGGGAGGCTTTCAGAATATGTATACTGAAATGATGCTAACGAAATTGTAGACAGATGTATACTAGTTGTCTCTTAGCAGGCTGGAAATAATTGTCATGCAAGTGAAATATCCAGCATCAACGAAGAATTATGTTTGTATGATTACATAGAATGAGACACCAATAGAATGATAGCGAGCTTCACAAGCCTGTAAGGCGAAATTATCCTCGACGTAAAGTACAGGTGTTTGCTTTGAAGGACTTGTATCAAGCAGACTCGGTTGAAATTATTTCTTATGCTTGCAAGTTTAAAGGCTACAAGTACATTCTGGCTGTTCTTGACTGCTACAATAAATATACCTGGGCTGTGACCATAAAAACTAAGAGTGATGAGGATATAACAAATACGATGAATATTGTTTTACAAGATAGAGGTCCGAGCAAGAATTTACATACTACCTCTGCAAAGAATTCTACATTCAGTCATTTTAAGCACTATTGTCAAAACATGAAATACCTAGTGATCTTAAGGCTAGTATCGCAGAACGTTTTATTCGTACACTGAAGAATGACATCTGGAAAACATTTTCAGCAAAAGGAAACTACAAGTGGATGGATATATTACCCGAGCTTGTGTCAATATATAATAATAAAGTTACCAATTATCCAAACACGTATATTGGTTGAAAAGGTATTGGAGAAGAAATGAAATAAGGTTCTTGTGCGATGTCTGGGGTCCGATGCAAGCCACGATAGTTGGATTCGTCAGACATACATTATGTATAAATATAGTGAATTATGTATGAAGGAATATAATAGTTTAAAACTAAATTTCTGTGTTATTATTTACTAGCAAATGTTCTTTAAACTGGCAATGGTATAAAACTGCTACTGGGGTGACTGGAAGGCTGTCCGTGGTGACTGCGCACATGTACTCTGAGCGTGTTGGAACTCGAGGCGATGAGCTGGTTGGTGCAGTTTCATCATCTCGTCCTCGCGAGGCGCTGGACTGCCCCGTGAGCGGCTGCAGATCTGGTTGATTCATGCTCCGCGCGCGTACAGACCTGTCCGACTTGCGAAGAGAGATGTGCACAGGGAGGTTTGCGGGTTTTTACATCTCTACCAGTTCATATTGCCTTGTCGAGTGAGAAGGAAGTGTTCCGTGCCTTGCTAGAGGAAGACGCCGAAGCATTTTATGATATAATTCAACTCATAAGGAGGCATATACTTCCAGCACCACCACTCATTTTTATTGGGCGCGACCGAAGCAGATCGTCACTTCATAGATCAGCTACACCAGTGCATCTATCTCAACCATTCCTGTGGAGAGATGAAGAGGACAATACTGCAGGGCTACCGTGCCTGTGTGTCTCCAAGGTTTAGGTTCTGCCCCTTGAGGATGAAGGCAGTGAGTACGCTCTGTGTTCAGCAATGGGCTTATCCATCGTGTGAACCAAGGATCTGGAGCAAGTGTACAATGATAGTGAGCAGGAAGAGGAGGTGGAAGATGAGGATGCTGGGGAGGAAGTGCTGCGAGAGACCCGTGCGCTGTGGGCCCAGGTTCGGGGCCAGCATGAGAAAATCCTGGAGCTGCAGCCCCAGCTACTGGCTCAGCACGTTATGACGGAGATCCTTCACACCGCCACTGCTCTGCTCGCTTCCAGGAGGAAGTACTCTTCCTCCTCAGGACACTGCTGGGGCGAGGACCTGCCTAGTCGTCTCAAGAATGATAGTGTACTGTGTATATAGTGTAAATATTGAATATAGTGTTTTATTGTGTTGCGTATATAGTTTTTTTAAGTAAATTAGATTTTTTAAAACTTACAGTGCGTGTCTTGAGAGATATTATTCGCCTGTCATAACTTTTCTTAAAGAGCATCAGATGCAACAGTCCTTGTACACATACAACACAAATACATTACTACAAAATGTCTATTTTGCCTGCTCTAGGTAAAAAAATAATAATATTGGTGATAGAAGCGAGAGTCCTGCCTATGGTATATTACATGTCGCCCTTAAACACATTTGTATACGGGTGGAGTAGAATCAAGTGAGTAAATAGGAATCAAAGATGATTGCCGACTACGAGAACAGCTACCAAGGTGATGTACAATGGGAAACAAGAGGTCGGGTCGTGGGTGTTAAGGGGGGGGGAGGATGTTAGGAGGAGGAATGAGAAATGAGACTTGTAGTGAGGAGCTGATGAATGAGAGAGCAGAAAGAAAGTATGAGTGGAATGAGAGAGTAGGGTGAATGAGAGATGAGGCTTGTATGTATAAGGGGAGCTGATGAATGAGAGAGCAGGAAAAATTAGGAGTGGAATGAGGGAGCAGGATAAATGAAAGATTAGGTGTGTAGCTAGGGTGCTGATGAATTAGAGAGCAGGAGGATAGTATGAGTGGAATGAGAGAGCAGGAGGAAAGTATGATTGGAATGAGAGAGCAGGAGGAATGTATGAGTGGAATTAGAGAGCAGGAAAAAATGACAAACAAGATGACAGATTTGACATACCGAGATGACGGATATTGTGTACCAAGATGGCGACCAAGATGGCTGCCTACAGTAGACGATTTGGTAGAATGAGAGCAGGAAAAATTACGAGTGGAATGAGAGAGCGGGAGAAAATGATACTTAAATATGGCGGCCTCTAGAACAAGTAAACAAATGTCTGTTGAAAATTGGCGGGAATTTAAAAATTAAATATGGTGGCCTCCAGAACATGTAAACTAATGACTGTGGAAATTAGGTGGGGTGGGGGAATTCATTCCAAGATGGCGGATGGATCCAAAATTATTTTTAGATTTTTTTTAATTTTGGGAAATTTTGGAAAATTTTGAAAGTGATGTAATCCAATATGGTGGTCGGAAACAAGATAGCGGCCAGAAACAAGATGGCGGCCGGAAACATGTTGGTGGCGATGATGTAATCCAAGATGGCGGCGGTGACATCATCCAAGATGGCGGACGCGGCTCCACGGCTCCGAAGCCACCAGCCACTTGTGCTCGGACATACATAATCCTACTACTTACATTGAAACATTAATAATATAATACCTGAAAACATGTTTGGAAACACTACACCACCCGGTACATTATATCCTTAAACCAATGTTATGTAAAGCATTAAGTGATTGGCATAGATTATTGTATTCTTGGTACATGCTAGCGAAAAAACTACTGAGCAACATGGAAACCGATTATTCAACAACAATTATGCACTATTGGCATATTTGTGGACATGTCTATTAACATGTGGCAGGCCAATGTGGTATATTGTAATAGAATGTGGCCATTTCATCATTAACTGCAACATACCGCAAAATTTTACTCTTGCACAACAACCAATAAACCAAACTCAACAGATACAAGAAAAGTTCACTGGTACTTATATCTATAGAAATGCCCTAACTTAACGGCCGTCTATATCATAGACTAACAATGAAGTAGATAGATCATGAGCATTCTGCGCATGTACCTAACATTAGCGTGTTGACTGCATTGCAATTGTCTAAAAACATTGAAGTACAGATATTAATATGTTTGTTCATGTAGTTTGTCTACAGACACACGCCATGTACATGAACTATTTTAAATATTATATAAATTTTCATAATTTGAAAAGTAACTGTACTCATTAAACTATAGAATCACAATGTAATTATAGTGTCCATATCATTTGTCATTAACAATCAGCACAATGTCCAGGACTACGTGTATATATATAACAAAATGTCCCAAGTCCAGGAGTTGATACCTTTTTCTGGTTCCACATATATTTACTTGCATTTTTAACGCATTTATTTTACAGGAATTTGTTCCTTTTGCTGCTGACAGCCAATAGAGTGCTTTGGAGAGTCGGAATCTCGTATAACCTGAATTTGTTCAAAAAGCAGACTTGGTCCCTTTTGCAAATTCCCGATTCAATTATAAAACGAATGGGTTTTTCTTGTAGCATGCCACAATTTACAGTTATCAGCTAAAGTTCTTTACTTTATTTACATATAAACACTTATAATTGTTAACATCAAGTGTTTCATCCTGCTACGGAAATATTTATTGAATCAATTGAACGTTTACAAGAATAAAAATATGTACTTAAAATGGAATATTTGGACAGTTCACACTTGCAATGTCTTACAAAACTTTTAGTGCCTACGACTTTAATTTTCTATTAATTTTTAGTATTGGTTTCGTATGAAAGTATATTCAATGCAATTATAACTATTCAAACTGCACACAAGTTTTTCTTCTACTCATACTTTATTATCACAAATATAAACACAATGTTTTATGTAAGGAAATGTTTTTGGAACCGCATTTAACTCTAGTTCCATACAGAGCAGACATATGTAAGAAAGCTTAATAACTTCTTGCGTTCTTTTCCGGTCATACACGAACATTAAAAAATATATTGCGCGAATTAGGGCTAGTGACTTTAGTGTTAATGACTTGAGGATTACTGACTTTAAGGCTTTGGGGCTACTGACTTTGGGGCTATTGACTCTAGGGCTAGTGTATTTAGAGCAATGGACTTTAGGGCTACTGACTTTAGGACTACTGAGATTAAGGGCTACTGACGCAGTGGATCACTCACTCAATTTGGGAAGTCAAACATAGCACATTTTCGATTTAGTGTTTAATTTTTAACATAAGTTAAACAGTTATAAGAGTTTGACGGCAAGTACTTTGCGATGAATATTCTTGGAAACAATTTTCACGTGTTCCCTCGTTCCACCTCGGGTGTCTGAAATGTTGGGTATCAATATCTAATGACCTCGGCCATCTTGCGCGGCAACTTGTTGCTATCGGACATCATCAATACTTGCTTCTCCGCCTTCATTCTTTCTCTCGAAATATCCATCACTTCACAACATATTGTGTTTATTATTTTTTTTGCCAGCTACCTTACACCCTTCCCAACCCCAATACAAATTTATTTTTGAAAATTTTCAGGTTTTTATATTTTGTATAGATAACACAAACACACGTTGTTTTTTAATCTTACACCAGAATTTTATTAGGTAAAATAATTAAAAAACAATCAGTTTTTATTTATAAAGTAAACCTATGTGAAAATAATATTCACAGAACTATATCGACAAAATAAATGTTATCTTTACTTAAACAGTGGTATACAAAAGGGAAGACATGGGCAACGGCTGCTGGCTGAGGCACTGTGGAGCCTCGTCCACCATCTTGGATGACGTCACGGCCACCATCTCGGATGACATCACGGCCGCCATTGTTGATTTCACCTTTATCTTGACCTCTACCTCAAGGGCAGCGAATGTATACAATTCCTGAAACAATTATGAAAAAATTCCAAAATTTCGAAGGAAAAAAACTCAAATCATCTCATGCGACAAAAAACGGACAGATGTATAATTTTTGTGATTCTTGTCAGGCACTAGACATCAATATCAAAATCAATTAATACATTAATTAAAAAATATTATTTACAGTATTTTTTATTTCTTTAAGTTATTATATTTTAATTTTTTTACATGTAATATACATTTAAATGCGTTTAATATTTACTGCCTAGGACCCAATCGTATCCCTTCCCATATAAAATATTTTGACAAACCTAATATACCATATTTTATATTTTATATACTATTCAAAATAACATATTGGCAACATTTAAATATTTTATACTAACAATGGTATCTGCTTATCATCACTCCCATCTTAGCTATAAACAATCGATTTCCAAAATAATAAATAAATTTTTAAATAATCTAAACTATCAATTTTAATAAAAAAAATAAATTTTTCAGTGCTATAACTGATTGATTTTTGATTAAATCAATCAAGTTCCAAAAACATACAAAAATTAAGTTTAATAAAATTTAATTTTAATTAAAATACACACAAGTTATTTCCTATAGGTCACCGACGACTACACATCAACTCACTAACATAGCTATAATTGATCCGATATATATATATATATATATATATATATATATATATATATATATATATATACACACATAGGATATTCCGGGAGTAGACGTCAATAGAGGCGAGTGATAAGGGGGTCCCCGACATATCAAATTAACAAAACTTGTATAATCCGATTCACAACCGTCTAAATGTTATGAATTTTCAAAGAAAATTTGGTTATACTCTACCTTGAACTGAACATGTGCTGATGGTGAAAAAATTAATGGTCCATGTGCAACGAAATTTGTATACACCAAAGGTGATTAGTATCGTCACATTTAAAAATACATTTCACGTCACTGAGAGTACAGCTTCGTAGAGCAAGCAACTTTCACAAAAGTTGTGTTTGGTTCTGAAAGATGCCTCAGGTTTGCACGAGGTAAAAAAATATCAATGGGTCACATAAATGATCACCCGCCATTGGAAAAACTACCACATAGTGCGGCCAATTAATTTGTAAGAAACAGTATTTTAAATTAACAAACATAGATGCAGCAAATGAGAAGACATAACATAATGCAGTAAATGAGAAGACATAACGAAATGCAGAAGATTCACACAATGGAAAATCAGCTACAAGGTTAAAATTCGTATGTGAGTAAATAATTAAATGTAACTTTATTGAATTAAAAATATTACACAATGTTCGAAATTAATCAAATGTATTTAGAATATATTGTGATTAATTTGTGAGGATAAAATGAAATGTTATTGATAAAAGTGGTAATAGTCAGATATTTCACTAAACAAAATTGATATTATCGAAATAGAAAGTTAAGACAAACTAATTACATCACCAGACACTCTTACGTAGTTGCTACTTCATATTCACAGCGGCCGCGGTTATGTAGAGGCTAGTGTGCTCGCCTCCAATCTTAGCGAACTGGGTGTAATTCCTGAATAGCTCATAGGCAGATTTTCTGCATTTAGGAATTGTGACTAATACTTGAAAATAGCCTGGGGAGTGGGGTCCTTTCGTGTACCCTTGTTTTCTGTTCCAGTACCATTCCATGCTAACATTATTCACCTTAATGTGGTAGAGTGTGTTTTATAGTCAATATACAATTCAATCACATGAATAAATGACATAATGAGACAGTAGTTGTGTCATTGGCTAATGACTATATTCTTTTTAGCAATAGTGGCCTTTCTGTGAATTTGGCTATAATATTTTGTCCCACCCAAAATTCACTTTTCTACGACATGAAACCAGTCCTTCAGAGGGTGAACTCAGACACAACCCACATAGTGTTCAAAGCACATGTAATAGTTTTATATCCAATCCCAGTGAAATATGACATGTACATGTTCAAGAGTACATAGTGAAATTATTTTTCAAATCCAAATTTGAAACTTAACAAAAGAGATGTCAACGATAGGGGTTGTAGGTTACTTAATCATAATTAATCATATTTTATCATAATGTTCACAACTGCATTTATACCCTTGCATTGTAATATTTTATATATAACTAGCAGTCCCCCGCGGCTTTGCTCAAGAGTATTATTCGTAACTGATAATATTTACTTTAATTGAAAAACCTCTTTGTACACAAGATTGGTACTTCAGTCATCAAGTGTTAGAATGTCCAAGCGGCTAGTTGAACTAATTCTGCAGCAGGATAAGTAGCTATAGCTGTCCACGCGAAAAGCAGTCTTAAGTTTGTCCCTGCCACTAACAGCGACTTCGCCTGGGCC
>PNEQ01118224.1:0-30214 GCA_003012365.1 Medauroidea extradentata
AGCGAACTGCAATTTTACCCCTTTTAAAGACTACATGTAAATTGCACTAATTCGATCTGCCTTGTAGTTTTTGTGTGTCAGAATTGAACGTTTGCACGCAGCTTTTAACGGAATTCGAGCCCAGAACCTCCCGGAATTTAGACCTGAGTGACAAACAACTGCGTCACGTAAAGTCGAAATAATTCATGAAAATAAAATTTATTGAAAAAAAAAAAAAAAAAAAAATCTGTGTCCCGGGCTCATAGAGGTTGTACAACACCACGTCTCGATAGGTTACTGTAGTAAAACTCCTGTATAAGTTGTTTCTCGCTGCTCGTTCCTGCTTTTCGGATCGTCTGCCTTGATTATTGACCAACTAAGTTTTATTCTTAATAATTACGTTTCTTACAAATAAAAAAATACATACATATTATTTTTAATATTTACGTAAGCGTCACTTTGACGCGAACAACACCTCAATATTGCTACTGGTTAGATAGATATCGTGGGTTGATGGAAAACAAATTTTGTGTTTTTTCACCCTTTTGGGTGTCGAATTTCGAAATATTTTAAATTTACATCTTATACATTTGTATAAGTATCCAACTGAAGTGTAAATCACATCGCTAGCCCCTTCAGTCGAATCAAAATCGATTATTCACTAAATAAACACGTCACCCCTGCGCAGTATTGAGAAATCGAATTTCGAAAAATCTGAAAACCGTTTTGCGATAATTTCTGTAATCATCATCCTGAAGCAAAAATTAATTGTATTTCTCGACGGGTTCGATAGATATCGAGGATTTATCTAAAACAAGTTCAAGGTCTTTTCACCACCTAAGAGAGTAAATTTCGAAAAACCTTTTAATCACGTTTTAGAATACTTTATTGGTATCTCGTGGACGTAAAAAACACAACATTAGCCCGCTGGGTTCAAGATATATCGACGATTAATTGAAAACGCTTTTCACCACTTTTCACCCCTTTGCACGTCCTTAGGTGGCGAATTTTGAAAATTCCTGAAATTACTTTTTAGGTATTTGAGTAAGCATCAATCCTAAACAAAAATCACGTCGCTATATAAAAAACTATGGGATCTATATATATCGAATGTGAGTCGAAAACACATATTACCCCATTTTTAACCAGTTTAGGGCCGAATTCGGAAAATATATTTTAAATGGTACTTGGGATACTTACAAAAGCCCAATTTAAAGCAAAGAGTACTTCGATATCTCGATTGATTCGACAGATATGGAAGGATAATCGAAAACACATTTCACGTATTTTCACCCCTTTAAATAAAGATTTTCGAAACGATTTTGAGTCCTGTCATAGACATTTGTAAAAGTAACCAATTAAAGTTAAAATCACGACGATAGCTAATTGTGTTTCAAAGATAAAGACGATTCATTAAAAAGACATTTTGCCCCTTTTTACTGCCTGGGGGTCGAATTTCAAAAAAACCTAAAACTACTCTTTGGGTATTTACGTAAGCAATATTTTGAAGTGAATATCAACTCTCTATCCCGAAGGGTTCGATAGATATCGATAGTTGATTGGAAACACATTTAAGGTCTTTTCAACTCCTTAAAAGTTGAACTTCGAAAAAGTCTTAAATTGGCTAATATGTATTTTTACGAGTGTCCTATTAAAGTAAAAATCACGATGATAGGCCATCGGGTTCGAGCTCTATAGACGTTTCTTCGGAAACACATTTCACCCCTTTTCACCCCCTTAGAGGTCGAATTTCGAAAAATCCCTTCTTAGTGCTCGCCTACGACCTGAAGGGAACCCCCACAAAAAATTTCACGATTCTAGGTGCAGTGGTTTCGGCTGCAGTTTGATATGTCAGTCAGTCAGTCAGTCAGTCAGTCAGTCAATCAGTCAGTCAATCAGTCAGCTTTCATTTCTATGTATAGAGAAAACGGCTAAAATAGCCTGTATTTAACATTTTGCAATCTAAACTTTTCCAGGGGAGAACACCACCCTTTTTTTTTTTTTAAAAGAGGTGATCAACATATCGTCCTCTGGATATACTTGTCCCCCCTCCAAAAAAAATTAACTGCCTCTCACGCCTATGAGTAAGGCATTGAAATAAAGTGCTGAAAAGATATTTATGCGATAATTACCTGTCCCTACAAATGTTTTACTTACTACGACATAGCTTAAAGTTTAATCATTCTTTGCTAGGTACACACATGATAACGCACTTTAAGAGGAGTGCGTACCGGTTGCAAATTTTCGCGTTTGACGCGAGGGTACAACGGAGCTATAAGAGTCAAAGTGACGTGCTCGATGAGAAGCATACCGCATCTATATAGGCTACGAATCCAGGTATTATTTTCGGGGTTACAGCCGTCTGCAAAAACAATTTTAGAACACTTTGGGAAGCCCGAAAATCACATTTCTAGCAAACGTGCTGAACTTTTAAATTATAAGAGCGTAACATGAATAAGTTAAGTATTTTTGCGTAAAAAAGTACGCTTGACTCGCTACAACACCGTCCATGCGCCGTGCTCTCCTATTTCTACTCTTTTATTGATAGTTTTTAAATTCTAATCGGGGGCAAATATCCAAAATATATTCAGCAGTTTTGTGTAAAATGGTTTCCTCAACATTGGCTATTTTTTATACAGAAAATACCTTATTTTTAGCTATAATTAGAGACATGCAAAATTCGCGTTATTTTCTGACAACTGACTAGATAGACTCCAAGTGACTGTAGACTCGTTCGACGTCTCTCGCTGGCTGATATGAGATTGTAGTGACTAGCTGCGGAGAATGCTTACACAGTAGAGAGATCAATCTATGTAAAGACATAACACACGTAAATGACAACACATAAACGTTCGTGGCCAATTGAATCTCAGATTATACTCTGTTATGTATAGGAAAGTGAACGCGAATTTCGGACGTCTCCACTTCTAACGTGCAATCAAAGGAGTTAAACATACCCACTCTATACTTATTTAATTTGGTCATTTTTACGTGCCCTCGAACAGCACAAGGCCTTGGTAGAGAAACACGGGGGGGGGGGGGATGGAATTAGGAATCGGCCAGGGCCTGTTGAAGAAACCGTCCCAGCAATCGGAAAACCGCGGAAAACCGAAATCGGGATGGCCGGAGTCGGGGTTCGAATCCAGATCCTCCCGAATGTGAGGCGAGTTTTAACCTCTGCTCCACCGCGCTCCACTAATTTTTTTTAAGTTTATTTACTCACAATCGAAAACAACAAAAATGAGTGTTCTTGCAGGTGTCATTAGGTATGAAAATCTTATCGCAGAATCTTAGAAGTATAGGCGCTTACGGTACACTTTCGTACTTATTACTAGCTGCCAGGTTGCGGCATCAACCGCTATTCTTTTTAAAAAAAAAGATCTACGTTGTTGTAAGCTGGGCTCGATTCACGGTAAATTCAAACGGATTTCCACATTTCATAATCGTACCTGTACGATGCCGCAGTTCGGCGACTTTTCTCTTGTATCTGCCGTTTTGCCGAACTTTCATTACTGCTGCTGCTTCATATCTACTTCATGTCATCCCTCACCACCCCACAAAACCGTCTGTCTCCATTGCGACTTCGTCCGTTATTCTTTAAACATTTAATAATGTTGTTGTACACTTTAAATAGAAAATTCTTCTGTCAGCTGCAATTAACATGTGCGTACATAGGCTGATATCATAGCAGTTCCCGTCGCCTTTCCTTATACGGGATTCGAACCCAAAACGTCTCATTAGTGTTCCGTACAACTACGCCAAGATAGGTCATCAGAATTCTCAAAAAACTAAACCTGTATAGTGTATGTGCACGTGACGGAAGAGGAATAGGATGTGCCAACAGGACGGCAAAAAGTAAATTATTTCTCCATGGTCGTACCTGCTTTCCGGGATTTCAAAAATACTTTACACGTCCTACCACCCCTTACGCTGTCAAATGTTTTAAATTCTTGAAACAGCTTTTCAGGTATCGTAAAGTGGGTACACTCTGCACCAGCATGGGTAGCTTTGCACCACCAAAAATATTTGTTTCTAGTTCGTTTGGTGCAGTAAAGACAATTCACGACTGGGTGTTTAAAAAATTATAATATAATACCATCGACTACAGTCGCTTGTCTTTCAAATATCAGCATAGAAAAATATATATATTTTTGTGCAAAGTTACACATGCTGGTGCAAACTATACCCAGTTTACGGTATTTACTAAAGCTTTGTTCTTATTAAAACATAATTTCGATAGCAACAGGTTTAAGAGATGCAGAGGATTAAATAAAGCCATGTTTTATATTTTAAAGCCTTAGAGGTTGAATTTCCAAAATCCTGAAAATGTTTTTATGGATGAGCGTAGGCTTCATAATCAATTACTACACACTATTACAATCATCCGAATGAGTGCAAGTGTTTACTGTATGTATATACACATACATATAAATTACAAAATATATTAAACTATTATCAGGAATAATGTATATAAACAAATAAAAAATGCCAACTATTTTGCATAAATTATTTAGGAATTTTATATAATTGTTACCATATTGGTGTATATTTCTTAGCAGCTTCCTGTTTCCTGCAATGCTAGAATAACTTGGAACCAAATTTGAGAAATGTTACGGCCACGGAATCATATTTATACTGTATTTGCGAGATTAATTTTTTAAGAACTAATAGAGAGCATATATTCAAAACCATTAAATGGAAATGTTGGAAATTGTTTATACTATGTAGCCCATTTTTTAAAAATATAAGTTGCTATAATTTTGGCTAATTACCGACTGAATAAAATTTTGCATAAAATCAATAATTAGCCAAATTTATAAAATTTTTTTTTTCGAAAAATTAGGCTACTTATTATAAATTATTTCCAATAATTCTATGCAACAGTTTTAAAATATCTGCTTCCCTTCAGGACTTAAAAAATAAAATTTACTAAAATAGCATACATAGGGACACGTGGCCTTAAATACATTATATATACACATATATATATATATATATATATATATATATATATATATATATATATATATATATATATGAGATGGTTGAGAACTACCGTTTGTTTGTTAACTGATAAGATGTGTTACTGCAGGTGGTATATGTACAGCAAGGATTTTAAATCAGCACGCTCAGCAATACTTCTCCAGCTGCCATTGACCGAGTCACACACTTTTACAAAAAAAAAGTGTAGGTAAATTTGAAGAGTTATACGTAGTCAGTTATTTAGCAACGAAAATATGAGTCAGTATTTTTCGAGTAGTGGTCTTTGTCAGCGACATCACGGCAAGGCGACGATCTTGAAACTCTTGGCGGAACAGGTAGCAATTATGATCCAAGGTCGAATGTTTTCTATCGGACATTAGACATTCATCTACGTCTTGTAATCTAACAAACGTTCTATACGTGCCATCGTTTAAATGACTCCCTTAATTTCTCTGCTATTCATTTTGGCAACAAACATTTTAATTACATGATTACTATTATGTATAAGCGACAAGTTACCTGCTGATGGTAGTTAAGACCTTGCTTTTTACATATTCGGCATGTGATTACTACTCATTTGCGTTTTATTAATCCTCATTTGAAAACTACACGACTATCGGAAAATAAAGAGCTTGGTAGGTGTGGTGTTGGATAAGGGGAGAGGGGAGTTGAATTTTCATCCATTATTCAATAGACACTGTGAGAATAGCTAAAAACCTACATAGTTACAGTCCTACTTTACTTATTTATTTTTTCGTGAATTATTAATATATTAGGCATAAACGCATATGAGTTGTATAAGTAAATTCTAAAATATTGTATGAAAAATGTTATAACGTGTGATGTTGCAGAATCTCGTACTGTGTGAACTGGTCCCTGTTTGTGAAACAATATGTATACCTTTTCTAAAACATATTTTGTGTGCTGATTCAACAAAATTTAAAATAAACTTTTGAAGTAGTACACTTATGAGTAGGGGCAGGAAATTTAATTATATTGCATACTTAATTTTTTAACTTGATACAGATGTTGAAACATGCCAGGATTCCAACAGCATTAAAAAAAAAAAAAAAAGAAAAAAAAAAGAACTTCACATGTAAAAATCGTCTTTCACAACACTCCGCACATATATGTGGCTGAAAGTATGAAGTCTGTTATTTCGAGACTAAGAGGCTTCCTCACGATATTTTTTTGGCTGTAATCTGTGCGACAAATCGCGCTGGCGAGTACGCCGTAAGGGCATGGGCCCGAGTTTCTTCGCATTTAACGACAATTATTTTTCAAAACATAAATGGGAACCGATATCGTAAAATCGCTTCGTAACTTTGTTATGACTGATTTAAACTGCATGCTCTAATTTTGTCGAGTCGGAAGACTGCAAAATAGTTGCTAATTAGTTAATTAACGAAATTTCCTTTCAATTGATAAATTAGCTATACTCATCATACAGTTTGTCTCGAAAAATGACATTGCATAGTAAAACCAATTGCAAAAAAGTTACGAAGCAATTGTACGATATTGGCTCTCGTATGAACTAAAAAAAAAATAAATCTCTCGAAAGCCGAGAAAAGTTGGACCACATTCTTTCTCAATGCCCGTGGTCTCCGCCCTTCTGAAAGACCATTGCGGTTGATAAGGTTTTTGCCATGCTTCTGCAGGACACAACACATACACACACTATTGCAAACAAGTTTTGTGTCTGAATAACCTTAAGGTGGTGTCTCACTCCGTATTGTGAATTTTCCAACTAAGTTATAAATTATGACAATATTTCCATTGAAATTAGTAACAAAAATGTTATTATAGCGCAAATGCCTACGTAATTAGTCACCAATAAGCGTTACCTCATGACTTTGAAAAGGCGAGAATATATACATAATTTAAACATAATATTGCGTCATCAGTACTGGTATGACGTTGTGGATTTATGAGTTTATAGCGCAGTAATGTATTTCATAAGAGCACGATAAGTATGTATTTTAAATATGTGTTTATATACAATCAAACTATACAAAAAATCCAGCAATTCCAACTCGGTCAGTAATGCCTCAACTTAACGGTGCAGAAAACCAATCAATAGCGCCATCACAATTTAATTAAAATTTTTGTATGGCTTACAAATATTTAGGCTATCTATTTAAAAGAGATAAGTAACGTTTCAGGGGACGTTGAAGACGTTAAAAGTAAAATGAACCCACTAAAGAGAGCAAAAAATATTTTACGGAAGATTCACATCGGTTCTGCAGTACGTTCCGATAACTGCAACCGTTTATGAACGCGATCTTGTTTATTCTATAACAAAAGTTCCGATAAAAACACGGGATATTATAGGCCCTTTCGAGCACGGGAATTTTGGACATGGATACTGTTGCAACTCTTTAAATTGTTTCTATGCTACTGACAGAACTATTGTTTAGGATGTTAGTTTCCAGACCGGTAACCCAGAAAACGCGTATGACACAAGCTTAGTTGAAAGAAAATAACAGTATTACAAGAGTACGATTTACTAAAGAGAAAATATATATAATCACACTGTATGATGAAACATGCACGTCTTTAATTAACCCTTTGTGTCACAATGTTGACTAGTTTCAGTCAAAGTTAGGAAGTTTATTTTATTTAAGGACACACGCGTTTGGGAAAGGAAAAGTTACGTTATGCTCTATTTCGCATAGCTTCAGTAAAATTTGACAGTTCAGAAGTCATAATACTGAAGAAATATTTTTTTAATCGCTGTAGCTGTTTGATGCTGTCAGTCGAAATTTTTAGTTCTAAAATGAGCCTGAAATGTAACATATGTACTGTAAATTTTGTATTTTACTGTGACGTAATTACCATTAATCGCCGATATGTAGCTGACAAAATTTACGTAAGTTATGTGAAACGGTCAAAAAATTTATCTTGAAGCTAATAGTGTGACCTTCGGATGCGACACCGAACAATGCAGTAAAACTACACAAAATTAAAACACTCCAACTTAGCTTATCATTTAAATAACTGACTGTTAAATTTTGGTAGAGAAAGCTTATGCAAACGTAAGTAGATAATAGATTTTGAATTTTGTCAGTAACATGAACATGTACATATAGTGAAAGTAGAACTACCCAGGAAATCGACTTTTAAATTAAATATAAGTAAATAATTTGAAAAGTGCTTTACATTTCACTGTTTAGAGTTTTGTTGTTTAATGTCCATGCAGTCCTTGATTTTATTTTGTATGTAGGTTACACAAATTTAATCTTAAAGTCGATTGCAAAGGTAGCATTACTTTCATTGTTACTTATTCATTTTACGGACAAATGGAAAACAAACTTTCGAATGAATCATTTTATAAGCTATCGCCTCACAAAATAAACATACTAATGCCCGATTTACTTGTATGCATACGTACGTAGGCTATATGATACGTATGTGCGATACCAATTTTTTGACTTGATCAAGTAGAATACTTTCGAGAAAGAAATGTCATCGTAGCAACCAACAGCGAAATGCATGGTTGAATACTTTAATCTATTTATTTGTTTATTTTTCCCGATACGGTTGTCCTCTTAGCAGTGTGCACGAATCTCTCGGAAAAATACGCTGAGGTAGCTATAGGCACCGTACGTTGATACTTTTAGAAACGAAAAATTACTGAGAATACTCTCACCAGTACGTACCCTACAACAATGTAAGCAAATTAAGGGGCCTCCCTAACCGCGCTTGAAATGCGTTGCAACGAGTTGCGACTATTCTTTCCAGACGAAACTTTTAACGCGCATCATATTTGTATGTCTACGAAAAGAACACATACTTCAAACTATGTAGCTATAGTTTCAAAATTTTGGCATGTTTATTAAAACTCAAAATGGCCAATAAAAGGTTTTTCAGATTGCCGTATCTGTTAAAGTAACAACCGAATTCGAGAAACACAACAATAGAAACAAGCGCTAGAGTTTAAACTATCCTGCACAAAAATAAAATAATGTAATCATATATAGTATAGGTAAAAGGCTATATAGGCAGTTCGGAATAAAGTGAGCACTCGAAAAAGCCCTGCTAAAGATCTATTTCCAGCCAATTCGTATCTTTCCGCCTGTAACGGCTAACGACGGGAAAAGTCTAACCTCCTGGGACACGTCACTTTATGTTTGCGCGTGTTGTTCAGTCGATAGGTACCTATATAGTTTGATAAAAAAATAAGTTTATTAATTATATAAAATACAATTATATCGCTGTCGGCTGATTTTGTTTCAGTATTGTTGTATTTAAATACGAATAAACACGGAACTATGTTGTGTTATTTCGCTGCCAACCATTCAAGCAGCAAGGTGACTATCGGTAATGTAGAATTATATGTAGTAACAGCTAGTGATATTTTTCAAAGGTTAAATATTTAGTGTTCACTTTATTCCGAACGGCCTATAGTAAAGCACTGCACGCTAGCTGAGTGGCTTGCGCGGAGAAGCGATAATACACTACAGTAGTCGGTCAACAGCAACCTTACTGCTCCTGCCTCACACACACAAATGCAACCTATCGGCGTTGCAGCGTGTCACGCGTATTCTTTTTAACAGCTTTACTTATTCATATTATGTTTATCTACGATAAGAACACACACTTGAAGCTATGCCTCTATGTTTTCAAAAATTCAGTACGCTTGTTAGAAACACGATTTTCGAGCGTCTCAAAATGTCTTTAAAAAAAAGGAGGGGGGGGGGGTTAGACTGCTGTAACTCCGAAAATATTACCTGAATTCGTAAAGTGCAAAGCGAGAGGTATGCGCTGGCCTTTCCTTCATATTATTAAAAAATAAAATGTAGTCACCGCTGAAAGTCCCGTAGGAATAAGACTACAACGAAAACCTTGCACGCCAGTTTGGCGCGCTGCGAATAGAGGCGATATGCTTCTCGTCAAGCGTGGGACACTGGCTCTTATCGCTATGCTGGTCCCACGCGTCAAAGGTGGAAATTCGACACCGACGAAGACTCCTCTTAAAAAGCTGCTACGTCGGCCGCTAATTCGCAGATACACGCACACGACAGCGGCGTGCCGATTTCGGAAGTAAGTGCTCGCTCGGAAACCCAATTTGCGGAATGCAGGGCGAGGAAAGTCGACGCGGCGCGCACGCAACAACGACGTCTTTTAGCCGGGAGCGACCGTTGGCCGGATAATTTCTCCTGCCTGCCGCGTGGTGTAGTTAGCGGGCGGAGGAGGGGAGGCAACACACCACGCCAAGGGAGAAAGGGAACCAGAGCAGCTGCAATGAGTACGTAGGAGAGGGGATAGGCCAAGTCCGGTCTCGCCAGCTCTGGAACCCGGAACTCGGGCGCTATGGAGACTGGGGAGAGACCTTGACACGTCACGGTCACGTGTTCAGCGAGGGGAAGGAAGGGAAATAACGCCGTCTCTATCTCTCTCTTTCTGCGTCGTCATGCCGCCGGCACGGTGGCCATCTTGTGCGGCCGACGCTAGCTTGCTTCACAGAGCAGTTAGCTTTGCTTCAGCCGTGGAGCTTAGAGACTGTGTGTGCAGCAAATGGCTTCCGCCCGACGATAAAATTTGCTACTTACATATTCTGCAGGGCTGCTTCGACCACAGCCATAGGTTTGCTGCACTTTCCTCGTACAAAATAACTCATTTTTAAGCTAATTCGGAAAATATGTATGGTGTTTAGGTTTACTACCTTTGTCGCCCGCGTTTCTTACTCACCATATATTCACTTTCAAAATGAAGTGTGACTAGGATCGAACGAGTTCTAAAAATGGAAGAAAGAAATCCAGAAAGGTAAGCTATAAATATATTTTTATGAAGTTTATTAAATTATTGTTAAGTTATGGTCATTTTTAGCAATGTATGTGGCTTTTTACATATCGATGGTTATTTAGCTGTGCTACAATTGCTGGATAATGACTCCAAAATTGTAGTTTACGTAAAAATGTAGTTGATGTTTGTGTATTTCTGGTATTTTACCTTTCTAACCGCCTATGTTAATGCATTTGAAATCGTTTATCAGCTGCTCCTGCGTCTTTGAAGGGACTGCTCATATTGGATAAATAATATAGTGAATGTGTGTATCGTTATACAACGTTAGAAAATAAGATAACTTAGTATTTTAGAAGTGTAGCTCAAATGGTTGGGGCGTGCGTGATGGAGTTACTTTGGGTGCTTGGTTCAAATCCCGGTCTCTTCGTGTATATTTTTTAAACAGTCTAAAATTACATATGGCCTGTTACTACTTAAGTAATTTATTCTTTTTTTATATTATTTATTTCGATCGCTTTACTATCACATTGTGATTGAATTGTAACTTACATAAAAATGCCGGCTAGAATGATTGTTATTTACAATAATATATTTGGCTCTTGATAAATTTAGTAGGTCCCATCTAAGAAACTAAGAAGTAATACTTGTACAACCTCGTAGTCAGCAAACGTGTAATAATTCGCCCAGTGCATGTGTGTGTACGTATTGTACGACAGTACAATATAAAATATTCTGTGATTAGTTTTTCTCGGAGAAATACTTTAAGAGCTTCAATGATTATTTTGTATCTAGTTAAAAAACTTTTCAGTAACCACATACTGATAGAATTAATACTACTCCCAGTACATTATTACAATTTACCTAGTGAAAATCAATATTTGAATTTATTTTTACTACATTACGTCTACTCTGGCTCTAATTTTACTATATTTTCTGGTTATGTTTATTAATTTAACACATTGGTGATAAACTTTGCACATAATGTTGAATAGTATTTAAAAGTAACTCATATACCTATATCGTTTGTGACATAAATGCTGTATGCAGTCTTTACGAATTTCGGGGAAACATTTTAACTGTGTTTGCTTGCATGATAATTTATTGGCTAGAACGATCGCTGTACAAGAATGCTTATCTTTCGCAAGTAACTGTAATTTTACGAATAAAAAATGGTTTACCAAAAAAACTGAAGTGAACTTATGTATCGTAAGTAAATAATACCCTAATCGTAGGATTTTTAAGGGAAAAAATACTATTTTTGTTGTTAGTAATCCACCCCGTTCTGTCGGTTACGCCGCGCCGTATAAATACTTTAAATAAAACATAATTAGTTTAAAGAAACGCCTACTCAAAATAAACATTTCATAACAAATGCATAAATCATATACGCCAGCAAAATATAATATAAAACATAAAAAAATAAATCTTCTAGAGTGACAGCAATTTAAACCATAAATATATTAAAAAAAACTGAAACTGGAAAATTTTTTGTTGGCGTTGTTGATGTTTATACGGTGTTTTTTGGTTGCATTGTAATAATTAGACAAATGTCAGTATCCAGACTACAGGAACACAATTTTGCACCCAATTAGACCTGGGAATCGAACCCTGTCTACTCGACCGAATGGACGAAAGGAAATACGCAATAGAAAGAATACTGAATAAATGTTTGCTGTGTAACGTAAAATGTTTATTCGCATGTTATTGCCCGTTTGAGTCGTGCACTTATCGATATAAATTTTAATTGTCATTTGACACATACGTACGTTAAAGAAAACATATAATTTGAAGACAAACGAACATGCACAGCTGAATAGTCAAATGTCTTCAATGCATTTAAATTACTAGAACCTCTACCAGGTGAAGCGAGTTTTTAGGGTCCACGTGGCAAGTGGATCTCCAGTTTAACAAGCTGTTAATAATGTAAAATATTTAATCAGTCAGCTAACAATATATCATAATATTATGGCCATATTGCGTTAGATCTAAATTCATATGATATGAAACAACACAAAGTATATTTGCTTTTCTCTGTCTTAACCTTTACTTCACATTTTTGTATTTAGGAATTTGAATGCCTTTTCGATTAAGCTGACTTTAAAGAAATTTTTTAAAATTAAAAATTGCATGAATGTAACAGTCATGTAATAAAGTTTTGCTGTAAATTTGATTGTTTTGCTTCTTGCCATGGCCCTAGTTACCCTACAGAATTTAGGTTAGTTAATGTATTAGCCCATTAATAAATATTTGCTTTTCAAAACTTAAATTATTGCTATTGTAATAGGCCTAGGTAAAGTGGTAGCTGTCACCCTGTTCCCTTGTTACTGCTAGCGTTCATGCGAAAGCTCTGTAGGCCTACATTTAAATTAAATGTGAAGGAAATTTGAATAAATTTTACTAATTATTTATCTTGCATTCATGTGAATTTCAATTTTGTAATTTGTTTTAAGCTTGTGCATGATAAAATAAGTGAAGCCCTGTGGAAATAAATATAGTTGATTTATCGTCCTTGAACATGTTTAATTTGATTGGCGTTTCATAATTTTGTTTTCATGTAATTATCCATGGCAAATAACCTAGGTGCGATATTACGTATGTAGTCACATTATTAAGGTTCCCAGTTTATGAAGAAGGCATGTTCTAATAGCGGGTGAAACGTGTGCAGTTGGAGACGAACTAACCATTTACAATATTTTGTGTGTGACAAACACTTCCCCGAAAAAATGTATAGGATTCATAGGCCGAAATGGTTGAACAGGCATGAACAACAGAGTTTTAGAGGCAAGTGTTAAGTGTATTTTGCACGTGTAAGAACAGGCCTAAGATAGATCTACTGAAAATGTATTGTGAATTAAGACATAATTTTTGACCATTCGCGAAACGTCTGAATCTCTTATTAATGGTTACCCAATTATTTTACTTGCTTTATGTCTATATATATTTTGTGCGTGTTTCAAATATCCTTCAATCCTTAATGTATAGGAACTGTAATTACATAGTCGAAATTTCTGTACCGCCTTTTCTAACTTGCCCTATATATTGATCAAAGTAGTTTTGACTTGCGGTAATAATGATTTATACTAACTGAATAAAAAAATTAACAAGCCGGTTTTGGTTTTACTAAGCACGTTTGTTTACTAGCATTTTTTTTTTTTTCAGGAACACATTACTGATTTTTATGATTCGTTTACTGGAGTTACATGTATACTTATAGGAAAATTTTTGGTATATAAGTAAGGTACCAATCTTATTCGAACACAGTAAGACATTCAATAATTTGTGGGACCGGCAGAACTTCCATATTGTTGCAATAAAATTGAGGAGGTACCACATTGTTTCAGAAAAATTGTGGAGGTATCTTACTTACGTTGAGAAAACAAAGGATGCTGCTTATTTTTTTCACTCTCATTGCTACGAACACAACGCGTATGTTCGTTCATGGTATCAAGACGTTGTCGATTTTGCTTCTCAAATCCTTTTTTGCATTCGTTTGTCATTAGTAAGACACTAAAAAGACCAAATATAAAAATTATTAAAAAAAAAAAAAATACAAAGAACCTAATTTAAAAATATTAGTAAAAATAAGAAATATATAACACAATAAATACTTACGTAGGCAGGTAGTTAGAATAAAAATAATAACATATGCTTAATGTATTACCTAGCACTCCACTATATTTCTGAGATACCCAGAGAACTTAAATTTCTGTATTAATCTATTTTCTATAAATATGAATAATTATATGTACAATGTATTTAATATCTGGTATTTTCTAATAGGTTTCAGTTTTTGAAACAGCCCTTTGAATTGTTAATTACTTGGCACCGAGTTCAGAAATACAGTGGATAGCTAGGTAGTTAGTTTGTACATAATAAGCACATGTTATTGGTTTTTATACTTAGGAGTCACCTGTCTAAGTAGTTATTGGGTTGTGTTATATATGTAATAAATTTGTTCAAATTTCAATTTTTGTTAAGTCGGTTCTTTGTTTTATAAAATTATTTTTATGTAATCAGCAGTGTTGTAGAGCTTTGTGAGGTATCGCCATGTCTTCGAAAAGTAAGCATACGGACATTATGCCTCCTAATAATGCTCGGGGTTACCTATATTAGAATAATTATCACCATAAATATAAAAATAATATTTAATCTAAGACATTCACATAAAGTAAGTGAATGCGGTTGAGAAAAATTAGGCTATATCAGTTCCTGTATGCTAGGACTTGAAATGCATTTGATACATTAAATAAATTAATAAAGCAGTAAAATAATTGGGCAACTATTAACATGTCATACAAATATTTATGCGGCTAGTTAAAATTTCGGCCCTTCTTCATAGTTTGCAGTGCACTTTCAGTAGGTCTACCTTATTACTAAAAAGTGCAAAATACACTTACCTCTAAGACGTAACGTTATAGTAGGAAGTTTTCTATCCAGGATTTCACAGTTTTTTGAAAAGTGTTTGTCAAAAAGTTAATGATTATGTCATCCAAATAAAATTGTTTTTTTTCATTTGCCATGTGTTTTACGCACTCTTAGAAAATGTATTCTTCGTACACTCGAAACCTGTATCGTTCGTACTGTTGCAGGCTCACGTTTATTAATAGTTTGCCCACATGCGAATCTAACCCAACCAATTTGAAAATCAATATTCTCGCGCAGGCGCAGCATCTCCGCCTACAGCGGCCTCTGTTGCTTTCTCTTTTTATCATTGCGATATAGGCCGTTCGGAATAAAGTGAACACTAAATATTTAACCTTTGAAAAATATCACTAGCTGTTACTACATATAATTCAACAATACCGATAGTCACCTTACTGCTTGTATGGTTGGCAACGAAATAACACAACATAGTTCCGTGTTTATTCGTATTTAAATACAACAATACTGAAACAAAATCAGCCGACAGCGTTATAATTATATTTTATATAATTAATAAACTTCGTTTTTATCAAACTATATAGGTACCTGTCGACTGAACAATGTATCTTACAAGCGCAAACATAAACTGACGTGTCCCAGGAGGTTAGACTTTTCCCGTCGTTAGCTGTTACACGCGGAAATATACGAATTGGCTGGAAATAGATCTTTATCAGGGCTTTTTCGAGTGCTCACTTTATTCCGAACTGCCTATACTAGCGCTAATTAAGAACATGCGAGCTAATTTCATGGCTTTATTGTCAGGTGGGAAAATAAGGGGGGGGGGAGCAGTTGATACTCCCTGCATAGGTTATTAAGTTCTGTCATTTAACTTATATTTTAAAAAATGTTATTACTTACGAAAAAAAACTCAGTTATTACTAAGAGGATTATGTACGTGGCGTATGAGCGGTGTTGGAGAGTGCTGCGTTTATTTGTTTTTCTACGCGAAACCGTCAAACTTATTCAGAAAACTGTTATCTAAAATAACACATTCTTGAAACTATGTTTCTATAGTTTTAAAAAATATAGAACATTTATTAAAAAAATTAATTTTGGGGCCCCTCATAATGGCTTAAAAAACAATTTTTTTTCGTCACTGATGTAAGATTGTAACGGCTTTTGCGATAATAATTTTTTAATCCTAAACGAGAGCAGATATCTAAAAATCGTTGCACGGTTTTATTAAAAAATAGTGTACACTGGGTTAACTAATTTTTTCAAGACAAAATACACACTGGTTTTAGCTAATTGTATAATTCAGTAAATGTACATTAATTAACTAATTAACCAAATCTGTTTAATATTTTGTCTAGAAAAAATTACACTACATAGTAAAAGCAATTTTTAACAAAACTGTGCAACGGTGTTTCGATATCTGGTCTTGTTTAGGAATAAAGATAATTATCGTGAAAGCAGTAGAAATGATGTATCGTGGCCTTAAGTAGGAAAACATCACCATGATCCGGAAAACACGACACTAGACGTATGCGTTAGACTTCACTACAAGCATCCCGCAAGTAAAATTGTTGGGTCGCTGCTTGAATTTCCCTTAGAAACAAGCGTACAAAGAAAACACTGCAAGCCAGTTTGGTACACCGCGAATAGAAGCGAAGCGGTTACTATTGAGTGTGGCAAACTGAACCTTATCGCTCAGCTGTCTCCGCTCTTCAACCGCGGAACATTCCATACCGTACATAGTCCTCTAAACAGTGTCATTACGTAGGAGAAATATACAATCACAAAAATTGTTATTTTTTTTTTTTTTTCGCTTTATGAAAATTTCTCAATTTTTTCCTAGAAAGGAAGGCACATTTGAATACGACGTACCCTGACAACATTTGTGAAATCACTATAAAAAGGGAGGGTTTTGTAGAACAGGGAATACGTGAGGTTAAATAACATAACAATTGTGATAACAGCATGGGCTAAATGTTATTAAAATATAATATCAAACCAAGCGAGGTGGGCACAACGGTAACACGCTAAGATTCGCATTCGGGAGGGTCTAGGTTTAGTTCCTGGTTCCAGACATCCTGATTTCGAGTCCAGTGCAGGTTTCTATGATTTTTTTTTTTTTTTTTACGATTACGGTTGATGTTTTCTCAGCCCCAGCAACTCGAAAAAGTCATTTTTTTAGTACTTTTGAGGAGCTTGGAAACATCTTTTTAATTAGCGGACTGCATTTTTTAAATTATTGGGACACAGTGTGATGTGTGTCTTTTTTTCGTAGATAAACGCATTGGAATCATTTTTAATAGTTACTCAATAAAAAATAATACTTTGCGTTGTAATGGAACTACAGTTATATGTTAGGGTGTGTTTTAATACTTATCTGGAACTTAAAGTGAAACTGAGTGAATTAATATATTTAGCTTATGCTAATTATTTGTGATGAAAGAGAATATTTTATTCATAATTTTACCAATTTTAAAGCCCCTAATTAACATGTAAACCTGTTATTTTAATTTAGGATAGTTATTATTTTCTTGTCAGCGGTATTTAGAAAGAGTAATTTGACTGCTAAGATTTTCAGTAGAATATCTATATTCTGAAATGTTAATCAGTAACTTACTATGCTGAATTATTTTCATAAGACGTATGCGGCAGGAAATTATGATGATGTCTGTTACTGCCGCCAGCCCAAGTATAGGAACTCTTGGGAGTGAGTTTAGTTTGAGGAGAAATATATAACAAGTATTGCCGTTTTAAGAAGAGGCACACATTTTGCCATTATTTAGCTAATTTTGTGTGAATTTATAGACAGCGTGGGAAGCTCGTAAGTCATCGTTCACGAGCCTCTTATCATGCCAACCATTTCATGAAATTTAAGGGAGTCGCAGTGGCCGAATGATCAGATCATTCGCCTCCCACCAAGACGATCCGGATTCGGTTCCCGGCGGGGTCGGTCCCCGGATTTTCGCACGAGGGAATCGTGCCGGACGATGCTACTGGTCGGCGAGTTTTCTCGGGGATCTCCAGTTTCCCCCGCCCTTTCATTCCGACGTTGCCCCATACTCACTTCATGTCACCCTTCGCCAGCGCTAAAGACCTCTATGTTGAGAGCTGACCAAAATCTCTCACTCTCATGAAAGTTAATTTTGGTTTTGATATCAATTGTGGAAAACTGTTAACCAAATTATGAACTCTACATTTTTATTATTTCCATGTCTCTTTCACTCGTTTGGAACAGTGGTATTTTGGTCACATTTTAATTTTGTGGAGTTACCGTACAGACTGGCAATTAAGTCTAACCAAAGGTATGAGTGTAAAAGCATGCCGTCCTTGCTCAGACTGATTGAACTAAGCCGAGGAAAGTGTATAAAATGTATGTGTAGCGAGATTATTTGAGAGAGAATGTTTGGTGGAAGTATAGCGATATGTTTTGTGCAATGTTGAGAGAATTTATTCCAAAATTCGCATAATTTTTCATGTATGGAGTAGCACCTAATTTTGAGCACCTTATGTTACTGTAATCATTTTTTTAATGTGTATCTCTATTTCAGTTTGTGTTTTGTAGCCCATTGGTTTGTGTCTCCACACGTATTAATACTGAATAATAGTACTATAACAACAAGTCTCCTACGCCGTGCCACACTACAGCACACCTCACGCGCCAGGGGACCGATTAAATAGCGCTTTTTATGGGTCCAACGCAAAATTTGCACCTGCGTTGTATCTGTTTTGCGCTGCAATGGAATTAAATACTCACATACATGCAATTAAAGACCCGTTTAACTCTCTCTACACTTGCGTTGCGCTTCGTCGGTGTAAATAGCAAGTGGTGGTATTTAATCGAGGCCCAGGTCCACTACTGCTCGACAAACCTAAGTGTGTCCTCGGAAAATATGTAAACTACCGCCGTCCCCTACTCTGACGTACCTCACACTCCTACTCTCCTTCGACCCGCTACACGTATCAAGCCAATAGCGAGCTTGTAGCCTGACCTTCGCAACGAGAACTGCGTACAGTCTCGTTAGTTGAAAAGTGGCAACCAGTGCATAGTTAGTTATTGTTAGGACCCCAATTTATGGTGAAAAGATTTTTGCAGCAGTTGGTTTCAGTGCCTCTGTGCACAGCTGCAACTCTGATTTATTGTTATTGGCAGCGTGGCTTTGTGGAAAGACTTTTCTCATATGACTGCACTAATCTGAACAAGGTTACTGCGATGCCACACGTCTGTAATATGCAGTAAAGCGTTAAGATACGAACACTTAAAAACAGCCAATCACTGACCATGAAATACAGCTGCAGCTGTGCATATGAGACTCTGAAACAAACTGTTGCAGAAATCTTTTCACCAAAAATTGGGGTCCCTAGTTATTGTCCAGTTCGTGTCGTTTTGCACCGCGCATCTACAAAGGTATATATCGTTGTACAGACCTTTTAGACCTACTACAGATGGTCACTTACAATATGAATGGAGTGTGCGGGGAGGGCTCCAAGACATTCCCCTCCACGGCCTTCATATGGCGACCTCGAAACACTAGCGCTCGTACCTTCCCTACCTGGGGTTACACACACTTAGGTTCGTCAAGCAGTAACTATTAAGGTTCGGAATCAGTCACCAAATATAATTATTTTATTTTTCGTTATTATGAAATTCTAAGAAGAAAAATGTGAAATTTGTTACTATAATATCAATTCTATTCACCTTGCGCTACAATAAAAACATCGCATTTGAACTTTTAACGTATATTTAAGACGTAATCAGTCGAGCATTTTTTTAATGTTCTTAATTTGCTCTATTGATTGCAGCTTAAATATACGTTAAAAGTACAATTGCGATGATTTTATTGTAGCGCAAGGTAAATAGAATTGATATTATAACAGCAATTTTCACATTTTCCTTCTCAGAATTTCATAACAGCGAAAAATAAAATAATTCAATATGGCGACTGATGCCGAGCCTTAAGGGTGCCGCCTACCTTGGTTGGATTTGCGTGTTTGAGGCTCAGAAACTACGGAGCAATAAAGGCGATCTTTAAGCGCGCATCAAATGCTACATCGCCACTATATGATAAGCATTGAACTAACGAGCAACATTCCCACCTATCCATTTTGCTACGAGACTTTCAGAGCCAACTAACTTATATCATTTTATTAATGGAAAGTCTGTAGCGAAGTTCAGTGCACGTTTATATCTGAGTTTCGCATACATCCGGTTGCAGTCTGAAAAGGCCGTTTTTTTTTTTTTTTTTTTGCTATGTTGTAGGACCTCGAAACAGGGTTTCTAATGAACACAGTGTCTTAACATTGACATCACGTCCTTGTCGGGATTGTGTTTTCTTTTCGTACAATTTACAGTGCCTAAAACAATGAAATATAATTTTTCTTTAGAATATTTCGTCCCGAAAATTACATTTATACAAAATTATCAGGTATTATATTTTGCTTCATCTTCCTAACCGATCAAGATTATAGCTTAATTTGGCAAGCAGAATTATATTGCATTAGCCTATAAGTATATCTTAAGTATCCTAGAAATGTTAGATTAAACTAACAGTAATTATAATTGAAATTTGCGAACTACACAAATATACAAAACCTATTACATACGCTGTATGTGAATTCGATGATACACGTCACTGTTAAGTTAACCTAACACGTTAGTTACAGTTGTCACTATAAAATGGTTGTACTATGCTCGTAAGTTTCTTCCTTAAAACACACCATGATTCTAAGAAGTATTAGTATCGTTGTAACACGAACAATATACTGGAACAAAATACACATTAAATCGTATTCTGAATTTCATTTTGCAAACATAAAACATTATACATACCACAACATAAATAAAATACATATTTTTAGGAACCGACATTTACAACAGCAAAAATGCACACAATTTTTTTTAGGATTCAGATTTTACGAAACATCACGAAAAACGACTTAAGTATCAATATAAATTAAATATTTAAATCCAATTAAGTAATTAAATAAAACAATTCGTAGCTCTCGTAAACTCTCACAAGAACAGGACATCATTATAAAATGAGTAAATGTTTTCTTCTTGTATTAAATAACGGCTTAAAATAATAACCTCAGTGCTAAAACCACATAAACACAACTGTAGTGTGATGACATGCACACATCAAAAAGTCTGTATGGAAGAAAAGGCAGACAGTCCTGAAAAAAAAAAGTGATATATAGGCTTATCCTTCAAAAAATTAGAAATTGAAATATTATACGTATCCAACCACAAAATATCACAGTAAAAATTGGGGAAATAGTGGAAATAGGTTTTAATACAACATTATTAAAGATTATGGTATATTGCGAAAATGTTTTGTGCCATCATCCCCTTCAAAATACTGTAGTTTCTTGCAACATGTATGATGGGTGTTATACATCTGACACAACGTAGTTGTCTGCAGACCAATAACAGGCTTCAAATATTTCAGTAGCGATATTCTTATAGGTTCAGACAAATAGTACAACAGCTCTACGTACAAGGGAAAGCCAGTAGTATTTTATAAGCTGAACGTGCGTTGAAACCCAGCAAACAGTCAAGTTTTCCCACGATATACCATCATTAGCGATAATGGTATATAGCGAAAATTTTTGTTCCATCATACTCTTGAAAGTACTGTGGTTTCTTGCGACATGTATGATTGGGTATTATACATCTAATACAACGTAGCTGTATGCAGACAAATAATAGGCTTCAAATATTACAATAGCAAGATTTTTATTGACTTAGTCAAATAGGGCAACAGCTGTTCGTATAAGCGAAAGCCAGTCACCTTTTCACAAGCTGAACGTAATTTGAAACCCAACAGTCAAGTTTTCCCGCGATAAACCATCATCTCTAAACATTATGTATGTAACGTTTCGCTGAAGAAATATAAACGTGTAGTGTAACAACAGCAGAAAAAAACACCAATTTTAGGAAATGTTTGTGTTATTACTGTAAGTCTAACCACTCGATTAATATAGTAATGTTTTTTATCATATGTTGTTTTTATTTCATGATGCTTGACATACATGGTACTTTATGCTAATAATTGGTTTTGTTATAAACTTTCAGCAGCAGGAAACGGACACAACGTTACAACAGACAACAACTTGAAACGTTATTGGATTACATGCAGAGTCATACCGACTTTGCACTAGGACGATTTTCTAAAACACAGGATGCAAATTATCAAGAAAAGGAATGGGAAAACATAGCCAAGATGCTGTCGGAGTTCGGCCCCCTAAAATCTGGCCCACAGTGGAAACTGGTAACATGTTTTAAACTATAAATATGTTACATTCTGCAATTTTTAAAATTTTCGTTTCGTTATTATTGCAGAGGCTGGTTAGCTCTATGGCACATGTAATGCAAATGTAATGTTTATGCTTCTTAAGGGCGCCACCTCTGCGCATTAGTGCTCAGCAATGACGAAGACATAAGGGCGAAACATGCATACAATTCCGCATCGCATCAACGAGCCAATCTTGAACTAGCGTGCAAGCTTCCCGCCGAGACGTTTTTACTCCGGAACGTTAAGCGGTGACCATATAATTTTACTGGTGAAAAGTCTGCAACTAAGTTCAGTGCAGGTGGCAATCTGAGTTTCACGTACATCCGGTTATGACATTTTGAAGTAGAAGAATTTGAAAAGGTCGTTTTTAGCCATGTTGAAGAGCTTAGAAACAGTATTTTTAATGAGCATGTTGTCTAACCAATGAGGCTCCGACTTCGTCTGAAGTGTGTTTTCTTTTCGTTCTTTGGTACAACGGGCACACGTGGAATTGTTTCGTAGAAAAAATATGTTTACTAACACACAGCAACGCATTTGAAGCGTGAGGTAGGCGGCCACCTTAAGTACATGCATATCTTAATGAAGTATAACACTTGGTTATATTAAATACAATTTATTTTAATGGCCCCTTCTAAAATTACGATAGTGTAATTATCATGCGTGTTAACTAAGTTAAGTTATTTAAATAATCTTGTTTGTACAGTTTCAGTGATATCTAAATTAGTATTTTTGCTTGTGTTTATTTTTTTGCCGTGCACAATGAAGCGATCTGTGTACTCCAATTTTTTTCCTTGCAATGTTTCAATTTTTTTTCTCTTCAATTTTATCTATAAAATAATTTACGCATTTATTCGCTCGGCCATCATAGGCACAGTGTTCTAAATTATTACCGTGCACTGTTTCGAAAGTGAATTAAATATTAAAAAACAAAAAAATTACTTCTTTTATTAAACCAAGATTTAGGCTAAGTAGGCTACATTAATATTTTATTTGAGAAAAGCCGTTATTTTTCGAGAAAACATTTAATAGGTTCTGGACATGAAAACGTTGTCCTTTTTTACTTATTTGATTTTCACAATCTTCTACGTCAAAACGTGTGCAAGGGAGTATGCGTGGATCGGATACTTGCTCTTGCAGTTTAGAGTCATGTTATTTACTGATTCAAGTAGCGAAAAAATAAATTTTCAGTGCTAAAATTAGTTTTTTTAATAGTAAATTGCGAGAAAGTTTTTTTAATTTCTTTAGCATCAGACTGTGATCATAGTATGGCGAGCACTTATAAATTTTCAGGTAGCCTAATATATCTTCTTGAAGTCAATGTCAAATTTTCTGAAATTTTTTAGAACTTTGCTTTGTAAATTGTTCGTCACATACACGATCTTACTGTACTTATAATTTCTCATCCCCGGTAAAAAAAAATTGTATGTTATTCCACATTCTATATTAATTTTCTAGTAGTTGCTCGTCTTGCCGTTGTCTTTCATCACTTATTTGTAAAGTTGTCTCTGTTAGATTCTCGTCACGAATCAGGTATGTAGAGATGATGAAATTTCTCGAATTAAGTGACCTGCATGTTAGAATCAAATATCCTATGCATACTCAAGTCCCGATCATTTGTCCACTAGCTGCTACTTAGAGGAACATCATGCAATTAACGAATAGGCAGGGCTTGAGTATGCATAGGATATTTGATTCTAACACGCAGGTCATTGAATTCGCGAAATTTCACCATCTCTAAATATTAGTAGAGTCCCGGAAATTTCACGGATTCAACTGAGGAGAGGTTGGATTTCTAAGCCATGTATATGTTGGAAACTTTTTCGATTGGGTCGTTGTTAATTAAACGTGACCTTGAGGACTCCAAACCAATGGCAGGCATACATCGTCAAATGTTCAAATGCTCACTCACTGGAGCAGCAGCCAATGAACAAGTAGCTGAGGACATAGTGTATTCAGGACTATGGAGTCCAGCCTGCTGGTCATTGATCCCGCGAAATATCCGGATCTCTTAAATATTAGGTAATTTGTTTGAAAAGTGGCGTTTAACTTACAAGTAAAATCTTGAATTATATATGCTTCACCTTAACAGTTTTAATTGTTTAGTTATTGTATCAATCAGCAATGATAAGGGCCCTGCGAACTTCGCGTTGTTATTTAGTGACAGACTAGACTTTACTGTACTGTACATACTTGAGCACAATTCGTGATTCCATAGGCTAAGAGTCCCTACGTATAGTTATTGTTGTGTAGTGTGGCCCCTTAAGGTGGATTCACAACGCCCCGACGAGCCCGACGCAACTGCCCCTACACAGCAAAATCTGAACAGTAACCAATATAAAGCAAGCATCAATCCGAAAAAATTACTGCCCCGACAGCCGGACGAAAGTAGATTCTATTTATAATTTTGGCCATGTCGGGCCTTGCAGTGAAAGGAAACGCAACGTTACAAATCGAAATTTACTTGCAACTGAAAATACTTGGTGTATTTCACTTGTATAAAATTGTTTTGTTTTCAATAACACTTTGAAAACAGACAAACTTCACCGAATGCACGTACTTTGGTTTAAGTTAAATTTCGCACCAGATATTCAGTGTTCGTTTATAAACAAAGCAACTATGTTGTTTGCGGATAGATAATAAATGACCGTTCTTTTCCTCAAAGTACAGGATGTCCACAATGTCTCGTTACCCTCCTGTATGTAGTTTATGCATATTGTTATGGTATTATGATGTTATGGTATCGTGTGTTGTAACATTACCTTAAGTATCCAGTGTATCCGTTTGGGATCCTTCATTCTCATGGCAGAGAATAATTTTGCGCCAAGTTCTGTGAGACATCTTCAGAAGCATTTGCGGGCTGATACGAGCTAAAGCAAATCTCACTGCTTCTCTGAGCTCATCTGCTGTGCAACACACTCCTTTATAGACCCCAAAGGCTATTATTACATGTCGAGAGATCTGGGCTTCGAGGTGGCCATTCAAGTGGAGCAGGCAACACTGCTGAACCTCGGCCCATCCAACGATTCCGAAAGACAAGGTATTCCCTTAACAGAGATGGCATAGGGCTGGCGCTCTATCCTGTTGGAACCACACATAATTCAGAATACCAAGTTCTTCCAGTTGTGGCTCAAAACCAGGTTCGCAGCATGTCCAGACAAGTTGTTTGGTTCACTGTTCTTTCAAAGAAATATGGTCCATACAAATGTAGAGTGTTCATTGCAGCCCATATCATGACATGTGGAGGATTATGTTCCAATTCCTAGACATAATGTGGATTTTCCTTGGCCCAGTACACAACATTCCGTGATCGACAGCTCCGATAGATGACACACTCATCCGCACTGAAAATTACATTTACACGTTTTGGGATTGCGTCGAATGTCTGCATCCCGTATGCGGGCTAAATCATTGTCTGATAACTCCTGAACGAACATGGGGCGATATGCGTGAAGATGCAGGTCGTTCTTCATGTGTTTATGCGGTGTCGACCGCGGTATTCCAAGCTCCGCTGATCGTTTGCGGAGCAACTTATTTGGTGATCTCATTACTGATTCGTCTGAAACTAGCCTTCCCGCGTGCAGGACCGGCTGATTTCAAGGTGCGCTGCCCTTTATCAACCAACAATCAAATACACCTCATTCCTGCTTCCACCGGCGCTGAAGGCGCTCGAGTACAAGACTGACGTTAGGGAATAGACGCTGTGTTAAAGGATTTTCCATGAGTCATTCAAACATGTTTAATAAATCAATTACGTTCTCAGGTCCAATATATACAAAACGCATATAATGTTTTGCACACCGGATGACTGTCCCACTTTTAGCTAGATGGTGGCGTGGGAGGGGGGCTGACGGCCGTTATGCAGTAACGTATTTTTCACAAAGGCTATGAAGCTGATAATTCGGGGCTGGTGGCCTTTTTTTGGTAGCGTAATTTCCACAGCACAAAAGAAATAGATGATTTGGGGCTAACGGCCTTTATTAAATGGCGTAATTTCTTCACGCCGGAAAATGGGCGCCGTACAGAAGATCAACGCCTACCTCAATCGTGGTGAAGCCCACACCACCAACCACCAGAAGTTGGCGATGAAAAAAGGGGCTTCCAACTCCTCGAGCCGAAACCTAGGCGTCCGACGAGAGCAACGAGCCGTACCAGCACACATCGGCGCCACAGTCGACTGGGACCCCGACACCAGGTTCTCTCGAGCTGTTACGTCGTCGTTCGTCGGGGCGATTTCTCCGTGGTCCGGTCTCCTTCCTCGAGACCTCCCATCGCAAGCAAACAGCCGTACTGGTTAATGGGCGACAAAATCAACATCAGGAGATTCCCATCCTACCATAGAACTTTTAATCATTAGTCAGGAGCACTTTCCGTAGTAGGCCACTACATTGTTGGTTGATAAGACCCATCAAACGGGTCTATAGTTGTTTGGAGTCTAGTCTGCTGCAAGAAAATAACGCGAATTTTTCACGTCCCTAGGAATGATACTTGTTAAAAATCTGGGCAATTTGTGCATTACAAATTAATAATTGTCACAGGTGTGGCGTGATCTAAGAGTGCGCACAAAACAGAGGCTTGCCCTAATAAACAGTGCTAAAACCCAGGGAGGCAATACAACACCGCCACCTCCACTAAGCAACGTAGAAAAGAAAATAATTGCTGTCATTGGTTCAGAATCCTCTACAAGCTCGCAGGGAACCAAAGAACTTGGTTACACAGTAAGTAAAGCATACCATTTGTGACAAGTGTTTTGTGTACATTTATTCGACCTCTGATTTAAAAAAAAATTTCACTTTTGTTACCAGCTCTCAGAATGCAGCACAGCATCAGATGACATGAGCCAGGGAACAGCTGCAGACATTGCGCAACATCAGGTATGTACTAAACATACTTCTTCCTAACAACCTATAACTAGAGATCTCTAGATTTCTTAGTCCTATACAAGCACCGGCTACAACCAATTATTCATTGGCGTTTAATGTTGCAAGCGGGTAGCAAGCAATAGTCGTGTAAGTTATTTCCTTATTTGATACTGGCTTGCAGCAGTCAAAGGCGTTTTATAACAGCCGCCAGCAAGTCACAGACGTGACAATGAAGTATACATTATTGGCGTTCAACCTGACCTGATGGAGTGTATCTGCGAAATTGACGTACCTCTAATGATGGTTAGCGATGATGGTTTATCCCGGGAAAACTTGACTGTTTGCTGAATTTCATCACGCGTTCAGATTACCAGAAAAGTACTGGCTTTAGCTTGCACAAGGAGCTGTCACCCTATTTGACTGAGCCAATAAGAATCCCGTTAACGTAATAGTTGATGCCTGTTAGTGGTCTGCAGACAGCTGCGTTGTGTCAGACGTACCTCACCCAATCATGTGTGTTGAAATTAACTACAGAGTTTTCAAGAGTATGTTGGTACAAACCATTTTCGCGATATACCATCGTCTCAACAAACGACATTTTTTATTTTTAAACAGTAATTAAATTATTTTAGTCAAGTGTATCAAAAATAAAACGAAACCAAAACAACAACATTTTAGCAACTTACCTACAACATAAGACGTTGGACTCGCATTCGGGAGAACCCGGATTTGGTTCTCGGCTACAGCAATCATGATTTCGGTTTCACGAACGCTAGAGTAGTTTCTTAAAAAAATAGGCCTACGGTTCTTCTCCCTGTTCCTGTCGTTGTGTTCAGTTTAATGTAGCCGTCTCAATCGACCTCGTAGTTGACTTAATTACCACACCTTACCTTAGCACCCAAGATTTGCATGACGGGAAAAATGCAAAATTGAAAGTTGCTATGTTCGCCATAGATTCAGAGTTGCTAGACATTTAGGGAACTTACCCATTTTAAAATCGTTACAGATACCTTTTACACACTTATTGACACATACACACAAAAAAATATATGCGTAAAGAGTGTCAGGTAATTCGCGATACGTACTCTGCCAAGGGAATATGATATAAGTACTAAGTAGAAAACACTCATTGGTAAAAAGTCATAAGGCCCTTAGTATATAAGAAAAATTTCATTAAAGGTCCAAAGGAAACACCGAAGTGGAAGTAAAGGTTAGGTAATTCGTGAATACGGACTGCACCACACGAATATACGACCAAAACTAAGAGGATAAGACTTGTTGGTGAAAAGTCGTCGGGTTCTATGTTTACGAGAAAAATGAATGGCAGTACGAACAAGCTACCCCTATTTCCTCGCTTAGTGGTATTTTTGGACCTAACTCATAAAGTAACGGCCTGGTGACTCTAGAGTATTTCTCGCTTAGTTTTGGACTTATTCATGTGGGGAACTCCTTATTATCTACGAACAACCCTACCACGCATTTCCACGTGTGTGTGTGTGTGTGTATCAAGAAGTGAGGAAAACGTGTGTAGCCTATGTATAAATATATTGTTTTAAAGGATTTCAGTGAAGTAAGCAAATTCAGAAAGTATAATTGATACTGTATTACAATAAAGAATGTAGTGTTTGAATTATACAGAGATTTTTAGACCTTTGAAATTGCATGGATAATAAATAATACTCGTCATTCAGATTCGTATGCTGTGCCAGATATTTTGGGAACTTAACGTGAACCTCTGTGGCAAGTTTTTGTTATACAGCAGTGTGCGAATACTGGTTAGTTGAAATGTTGCAAATGTATTTTAGGTTCTTGAAGATCACAGCTACCAGGTTACAGAGCCACTGCATGTGTTGCTGAAAGCTGAACCTGGCTTGCTTGAAGATGTTGCCACCTGTTCAGGAACATCCCTGCTTGCTGATGAACCTGGACTTGTAGAAGATCCATTTACAGCAGTCCAGCCAACTGATGCAGCACGTGATGCTACACCACCTCCAAGTAAGGACAATGCAGACGTACTGAAGTAAATTTGAAGTTTTATATTCAACCCTAATATCTTCTAGACTATACTGTCTGCAGTTTGTCAATGTATTTCATTAGATTGATTTTAATTTCTCATATATTTTAATTTTAGTTTAAATAATTCCTTGTAGTTTTTTGTGTGTTGTTCAAATTTTTGTTTACAAATGGTTGGTTACCGAAGTTGAATGGTTAGCTTTGTGACTAAGGACCAGTTTCACAAACCAAGTTTAAACGATTTAATCTAGATTACTCGGTACTTAATCTCGATTATACATGTTTTGGGTTTCACCAAGCAGTTAAACTCGATTTTCTCGTCTTAAGCGAGATTAAATTTTAACTGCTCGATTTTGGCCGGGTAACGTCACTAATCTCGCTTAAGTTAATAATAAAAAGGCGCGAGCACTGTATAATTTGGTATTTGAAGGCAATACAGACGACGAAGACTTTATTCCTGTGTATCTGCCTCGTCGGATTAGAGAAAGACATCATTATTTTGATTAGTAAGATGATACAGACTTCCAAATACATTTCTGCTTGTCAAAACAATCGGTCCATTCACTTTTATTGATACATACACCAAGAGTACAGTCACAGAAGTCACAGTGGTCTATAGGTAAGATGCGTAGGTTCTACGAGCGGGGAGGGTGGTTAGACGCTGACTACTTCCAATTTTTTTTTTCAAAACAATTTCGTGTAAGCGTCCTTTATTCAAAAGTTATATGATAAATAAGTTCAGTGTTATTTATGAAGTACAGTGAGCATTTGAATTTATTTTTTCCTTGTTGAAAGTACAACTACAAGGTTATTCCTTGTAATTTTGCAAACATATACTTTGTATTTTATTACAAGGACAACAATTGTAGTTTTACAAGGAATTTCTTTGGCAACTAGGTTTCCAAAGATTTTCTTTGTAAAATTACAAAAAAAAAATTTTTACAGTGGATGAGGTTCTGTTTAACG
>PNEQ01118224.1:30314-57979 GCA_003012365.1 Medauroidea extradentata
ACTCCCTCCTTCCCCTCAAGAACGTTGTAACAAAGTTTCCAAATGAAATAATTCACAAACACACATTCGGCAATTTCCGACAAGTGTTCGGGTATTTCCGACACAATTGAGGCAACTCAGCTCACACAACCCATCGTGCAGCCAAGTTTAACTAATCTCTGGTAACTTAAACTCTCTGTGTTGTTGGTGGAACGCACCCTTAGAGTAAATATAGGGTAGAGGGAGTATCCTCTATACAGCTGCGTACGAAATTGTGGAGAGCCAAGATAATATTGCTTAATAATCACAAATATGTTGGGTTTTTTTTGGTACCTTATGAATTTATGAACTAAGGAGAACATACTACCATATTATCGCATAGTATAATTGCGTACAAATTTCAGAACGACAAATGTAAACAATGTTTGCCGCGTTACTGTTTTCCTTAACACAGCTGTTTTTAGTAAAAAGTAAATATTAGCTACATACTATAAGGTTTTGAACCGAGATCTTGGTGACACCGCATGACTAAATATATATTCTGGAAGGTACGCCATGAGTTTCAAACAACACGACTGCATTTTTACGCCAATAAAACATAAAGAAACGACACCAAACTCTCGAGACCATGTTGGACACACATTTGTGACGTCATGTTCCCTCTACTATATATTACCTCTATGAACGCACCTCTAACTTAAACTCAGGTTGAGCTCTTCATTGAGTTTTGTTAATCTCGCTTTGTGGCAAAGTTAAACTTCATTGGTGAAACTGGCCCTAAGCGAGCTATTGCAATAAAGTAGTAACAGTGATATTAACTGATCCCTACGTTTATCAATTTATATGTATAATCACCCAGAAATTAGAAAGCAAAAAACATGGTGTTAAGAATAAGCAGGACATGGCTTGTTGTAACGTAGTTGAAGTCACTTTTTAGGGCGTCACAATATGGCGTTAAGGCGTTTTGAGGTTAGGATTTATTCACCTTCAAAAAGCAAAAAGTCTCAGAAGTTAACGCTAATACGTAAGATGTGTAACTAAGATCATTGATTACCTACTTATTTGCTTGGACCAGGGTAAGGTTAATTCTTCTACGGGTTGGAATTAAAATGTGTTTTCTTATGGGAGTGTTTGACACAGAGAAAATTTCTGCTACTAGCTTCGCTGCTATTGCTAAGGGACCAGAAAAGTACGAAATCGGAATAAAATAAAATTTAAATAGGCTTGGAAATGACTGCAGTCATTTCACTTAATTTTAAAGTGAAAAGAACCAATTTCGCGTTTTAAATTATCAACTTAATACAACTTAAAATTCAGGAATGCTCTGTGATTTGTCAGTTTACACCCATTATCGATACCAGCGCTCAAGCGGCAGAAATTTTCCCTGTGCCAAACTAACCTGTAGTAGAATTATCCTTATCAAGGGGCTTGATTGCGAACTTATCACTAGGAACCTGAAAAATTCGCGTCATTATTTGGCTGCAGACTATACTTCACTTCTCTGAACATATACGAGTAAAATATGTGATTCCATTGGCCACGAGCCTCCGTGTGATGTAATTTACGTTGTTGCCGCTTTAGAGGTTGGTCACTCTACCGTGGAGCTTTAAATTACTGGTCAGTCTCCGCGGCAAATTTCGACATTGTCGGCCAACGGAACAATTCGAACGAGCTACGGTTATTTGGAGTCTAGACTGCTGCCAGAAAATAACGCGAACTTTGCAAGCCTATACTTGTCACGTTGCAACAGGTTAACAACTGGCGTTAGTCATTATGTGACGTCAAAAAACAATGGTTCTGTCCAACATTAAGAGTTACTTACGCTATATATTTTTTTTACGTTCGAGGCACGGAAACTGGGATGGTGATAAGTCGAATATAACACGTCCGTCAAACACCTCATCACCTCTAGGCGCGAAGAACTGAACTAGTGTGCAGTGTTTTCGTAGAAACCGTTTTTCAACTTGACTTCAAGCGATGACCCCATTATTTTATTTGTGGAAAGTTTAGGGTATAGTCCAATGAAAGTTTCTATGATTTAGTTTTCCGATTAGGTTTGATATTTTCTCAGCTACAGCAACTTGAAAAAGTAATTTTTAGCAGTTTTAAGGAGCATGGAAATCATGTTTTTAATTGACGGACAGCATTTTTAAAATTATAGGGACACAGTTTCAAGTGTGTCTTCTCTTCGTAGATAAATGAATAGGAAACATTTTTAATAGTTACACGAGGAAAAATACTTTCCGTACCACGCTACAGAATGTCTCATACGCCAGGTCCACTAACTATAAGATCACAACTGGAATACATCTCCGGGACGGTAAACCTTACCGCACCTACAAGGAAAACGAAATAACTATAATTAACTGAGCAGAACCGCTCTGGTTTTATTCGCCGTCAAATTGGAATAATTACACATTTATTGGTAACATAGTCGCTGTAATCTCTGTGTACAATTTTGAGGTGTAGCGCAAATAAGCGTGAGTAGATACGGATTCTTTTTATAAAAATTAGCTACATCACTTCCGGTTTGTAATAACTATAGCTGTACAGACGGTGGAAACCTAAATAAGTGGCTATAAAACGTTTATAAAATAATGAAAACAAATTTTTCGGAAGGAACACTTATTTCAAATAATGACAACTACCAACATTTTATATGAGAGCATATCAATTTTTTAGCTATCTATTCCACATGTACCCATTGTGCCAACGTGTGAAGAAAAAAAAAACACATCGGACAAATGCTGGATGCCCTATACAGTACGCGCTATATGCCTATATATAGTCTGCGGTACGGAAACAGGAAGGCGATACGAGCTACACTGGCTCTTGCGTCAACAAGCGTGTCGCCTTAAGGGCGCGGCTCCTCAGTTTTCAACGTCTTTTTTTATTTTTATATTTGTAACAGATATTTTTTTTCTATTTTAGACATAAATTCTGAATAAATCTTCCTCTTAGGAAATTTTTGTATATATAATAGTTTTTTTGCGTAATGAGTCATAAACGTCAAAATGTGCACTTAACAGTTTTATGTAAGCCACTAAAACCAACTGGCATACCAAACCGAAAAAATTCACAGTGTATAAAAATGTTGTAGGCTATGATTTGACACATATAAAAACAAAAAATAATCCTTTTTTGTGATTTTAAAATTTTAATTTATGTTTACAAATTCACCAGTTTTATTAAATACAAAAATGTTTTACTTTTTAACGTGAACTGAACTTTGCTACAGACTTACCACCAATAACATTATATGGTCACCGCTTACAGTAAAAGTCTCGTTGTAGAAATGGATCGGCGTGAAACTTGTATGCTAGTTAACAGCTTGTTTCATTGTGGCGATGCGGTATTTGATGGGCCCTTATAGCTCCGTAACTTTTGAACCTCTAACGCACAAGGCTGCTCAAAGTAGGCAGCGCCCTTAAGACCATGATCTCTAGTTTCTACTATTTTTGTGGTAATTATTTTTTAAAGCTTAAATGAGTGCAGATATCAAAAGTCTGTTTGGAAGTTTTATTTAAAATGGTTCTCTCCATGATAAGTATTTTTTTCAAAACAAGAAATTATACGGTTTTGACTAAAAATTCAATTAACAAGAATTTCTTTAATTACGTAATTAGCAAAAACCATAATATTTACTGCCTTGTAGTAATCAGCCAACATGGAGAAGATGTTTTTAAACAAAACAGATTTTTTATATTTGCTCTAGGCGTAAAAAATTAATTTCTCTAAAAATAAGTGTAAACTAGATAGCATAGCCTTAAGGGGCCCCTCTACCTTCGCTTCAAATGCGTTGCAGCGAATTTAGACTATTCTGGTTTTGAAGAAACTATTTATCGCACATTATATTTGTATATCTATGAAAAGAATACACACTTCAAATTATGTCGCTATATTTTTAAACATTCGGCACTTTTATTACAAACATAATTTTCGGACCCCTACAATTGGCCAAAAATGACTTTTCCAAACCACCGTATCTAAAAAAAAAAAAAAAATTACAACCGGATTCAAAAAGTACAACTATAGAAACAAGCGTTGGTCTTTGAACTATGATGTCCACAAATAAATTAATGTGTTCACCGCTTACAGTCCCATAGGAATAAGGATAATAGTAAAGCACTGCATTGCAGCTGAGTGGTTTGCGCGGAGAGGCGATAACGCATTACATACGTCGTTCAACGGCAACCTTACCACTCCTGCCTCACACACACCACACAAACTCAGCCTATCTAGAGAGGCCCGTTAAGGGCGCGATCTACCGCAATTTTCATCATCATTATTTAATTATTTATTTGTACTACATATTTTTTTCTTATTTTAGACACAAAATGTGACTAAACTTGGCTCTTATGAAATTTTTGTATCTCTCATAGTTTTCGCTTAATGGCTTGTTAAAGTCATATTTTGCATGTTTCTGTTTTAACGTCCACACTAAAACCAACTGATATACCAAACTGAAAAAAATCACAGTGGATAAAAACATTGCAGGCTACAATGACATGATCATAAAATTAAAGAATAAAAATTATATGTATTTAAAAAAATTGCATTTTTTAAATTTATATTTTCAGTTTCAGCATATTTTTTTTAATTCAAGTAATTTTTATTCTTTAATTTTATGAGCATGTCATTGTAGTCTGCAATGTCTTTATCCACTTTGATTTATTTTTAGTTTGGTATATCAGTTGGTTTTAGTGTGGTCGTTAAAACGGAAACATGCAAAATATGACTTAAATAAGCCATTACGCGAAAACTATGAGAGATAAAAAAATTTCATAAGAGCCAAATTTAGTTACATTTTGTGTCTAAAATAAGAAAAAAAAATCTGGTACAAATAAAAAAAAAATGGCGATGAAAATTGCGGTATACGCGCCGTTGAACGTTGCGTAGTTTTATTCGTTGCATTTTGTTTATAGATGTTTTATTGACTTCAGTGGAACCTCTGTGTATTGAACCTAGATTAAATGAAAGTCTACATCTATTGAACATATTCTGTTCTCCCCGTTTTTAATATATCCGCATTTTAGGACCAACATTGATTGAATGTCCTCACCTATTGAATTGTATTTATTATTATTAGCAATTTCGCTGAGAAATTAACCCAGGCATTCGGATTATAACTTTGGTTATTACCATTGAGTATAAAGTATGAAGCAAAAGTATTCAATACCAGCGCACATTTCATACTGCACTTTATTGTTATTTCTATTTAAATAATATGTCATGTTTTATGGGGATAGTAAATTTTACGTATCACAGCATAGTTACGTATACATTTTCATAGCGTTAGGCTACTTGCTGTAAGTGTTCCTTCATGCCATTGTGCTGTGCTATATTAGCGTGGCAGTGAAACTTATGTACAATTAAACAGTTTTCTATTGTTTCTGATTTTTTTTTTAGAGAAACGAAAACGGTGTGCAAATGAGGAAGACTTGAATGCAGAAACAGAGAGGGCTGGAGTTTCGCTTACAACAGAAAATGCAGCTCTTCAGGTATTGAGAAAGTTTACTAACACTTACCTACAGGTTGTAGCAGTGATACTACTCAACTCAACCACGACAACTAGTCCCGCGGGAAAAAAAAGCCACCTACCGCTGTGTTGTCCTTTACCACCGCGCGTACCTGGTGTGGCGCACCACAGTACCGGCTATAATACTGTGGCACAGACAGCCGACTCGGTTTTCGCCGCTATGAAGCCACTGAGCGTGTGCCATGAACTCATGTCAGGAGCAGTACATTTCCCCTCCCTGTGACGTGTCTACCTACTAGTAGCGTCATGCTTCTTAAGAGTGCGTAGTAGATAAATAAACACTGAAAACATTAATCGATTCCTACGCTTTTTTCGAAGACAGTATGGATAAAATACTCAATGACAATCCTAGATCATGGTATTTGCCAACTTTTTAAGTAAATATTTATCCATAATTACTAATTGGTTACGCGTGATCTCTTGCGCCGCAGTTAAATGCACGAGGTTCCGGCGTCAGAGATTGTGCCTCAGAAGTTCGTAACACTTGAAACAATTTTGTTTAAAACGTTGGCTAAAACTATTGTCTATTGTTTAATTTTCGCAAATTGGCTTCAAGAAACCTACAGTTATAGATTAATGTTTTTAGCGTCGAATTATGTACCACGCCCTCTTAAGGCCTAAACACAGTTGATTACTTTAACATTAGAATTTACGTTTACGTTACTTTATGTATTTAGTCAATACACAAGACAAACGTAAAGTTAAAGTAACGACAGTTGAAAAACATTTGAAAGTCTGTTTTTGAAACGGAACTATTATGACATAAATCATTATAAATTTGCCATAAAAGTTTATCATGTAAATATTCTAAAACTAAGGCTAATTATTCATATATGTTTCATTTATTATCATATTTTCTTAGAACAAAAGCAACGCTATCTATTCACGGAACATAAAGTTAATTTACGAATACTTCTACAACACTGTTTACCAGGTTTTTCGAGTACATTTAAGATAAACCTGTTACTTTTTCACGAAATCTCAATACTGGAGAATAAAACGATACTCAGAAATAAATATTTTTCGTTTTAACATACATAATCAGCTGGTTTTTGCGAACGGCCATCTTGACTTTGACTTTAGGTTTTCTGCTTATCGGAAACATAAAGTTAAGGTTGCTTGACTTAAGCTTTGGCGACGCCATTGTGTATGACTCCATAAGAAGCAATGTATTGAGCTATCATGAAGTCAATTGTTAAAGTTTTCACTGACGGGAGGACTAGTTGTCATGGTCGAGTAGTAGTTGGAAACACCCGAATTTCGCGAAAAGCTGCCATTATAATGTGTGTTTCAAACTAATTCAGTTAATTCACAACCACGTTAGTGACGGAGTTATTTCACTCTAAATCTGAATTAGTGAATATTCACTGATTCATGCTGGTGGATGGAACAGTTTTAACAATTTGAATAAGTGAAAATAGTCACTGTTTAATTAGTGAATATTCACTTATTTCATTTAAGATTGTCAACGTCTCACAAGTGAATCAGTGAATATTCACAGTTTTTTACAGTGGTTTACAAAGAACAGTTTTCATTTATTGAATCAGTGAAAAATACTGGAAAATATGTGGACAGTCACTAATTAACTTGTGGAATGTTGGCACTCTTTATCGGAATCAGTGAATAGTCACCAGTTTCAAAGTGATTTCTCACTGATTCAATTTGTTGAAACTGCTCCATCCATCGGCGTGAATCAGTGAATATTCACTAATTCAGATTTATAGTGTTCAACTCATACGTTTCTTCTGTCTCTAATTTTTCTGATTGGCCCAGTCAAGTGAGAAGTAACTTTTCCCAAAGACATGGGTTCAATAAACAAAGATGAAGGTGTTGTATAAAATATTAAGAGTCTATACTTGCGCAATATTTTTTTCGTGTAAAATAGGCGTCTCTAGAGGTGGTAAAATAAATAAATAAAAACACGTCTGATTTGTTTTTCTAGAACATAGCTGCTGCTCTGAACAGGATGGCAGCTGCTCAAGAAAATAACAATGCAGTCTCTGCTCAAATACTTCAAGAGCTCATTGATTCAAACAGAAGGATGTTTGAAATGTTGACGAATTTTGTTGTAAATAAATAATTAATCGATTTCCATACCTCTGTAGTCCTTGTAGTCACTCATTATTTGCTAATTAGTCAACAGTTGTTCCGAGACAATAAGCATGTTTTGCATATCCGTTACCAATAAAAATGCAGTTACACGTATTTTCTGTACTTCAAAGTTGATGAAATTTCTCTCTAATCCATATTTTTACATTCTAATCATTGGTGAACTGTACAAACAATTAATATTAGATCTGTAGCGATGTGTTGTCGTGTTTTGTCTCGTAACAACGGAGTACGCTGTTCTTTAGCAGAACTTACCACTGAGAAGCTGTTCGGGTGATTTTTATGGACGCTAGACAACTTTACGCCGGTCACGTGTTTAAAAGACTAAAGAAGAAAATTTGCCCTATCCAGGCTACAACTTTGTGAGACAACTGCCTGGTCGACTAGCACACTAGCTGTAGACGTGTTGGAAAATACATTGAAAGGAAATATGGTACTATATCAACAGTACTAAGGATGATCAACTGCGATAAAGTCATAATTTTATATTTATATGAAACAGTGTTACTTTTGTAGACGATACTTGTGAGTGCAGTTTCCTCTTACGAAACACTTTCATCTGGTGTAGTTTTCTCATAACGGTGCCTCAAAAGTCAAACAAGGTTTCGTACGGTCAGTGATGAGATGTTTTTAACTCTCAGTGTCTTGGTATTCTTCTCGCAAATCAGAGACGTGTGGTGATGTTGTACCCTTGTTCTGATTGGCACAGTTAAATAAGTTACCGCCTGTACACGGAGACACACTTCCAAAAACCATGGAGCATGCATATATGCACGTAAGCCAATCAAACAAGCCGGTGCATAAATTATGGGCCTCTCTGGCGGGGGGGATGGGGGGGACATGTCCCCTCCAAACATTCCTTGTGGAGGGGACACAGGGACATATTGATGTTCAAGTGAAGGTATTGTGTGTTATTTATATATTGTTAACTTGAATATTAATACATGTAAAGGATAATTATTTCAGTGCTCAACCTGTTTGAAAGACAAATTTATTTATTAAACATTCTATTAGGATATATTTACTTCTATCCGTCAAAAATATTTACATCCCATGTCCCCCCCTAAATTTACTTACCGGAGAGGCCCATGGTAGTCAATATCGATACAAAACCTTCAGTGTTAAGCCTGGTTTACACCAACGATAACATTTCTAATAGCACGTGTTTTCAACAAAGTTATTAACAAGGTTGTAAAAATTCTTGAAAATTGTTAACATCATGATGTTATCAACATTGTTGCCAACATTCCGTTAGTAACTTTGTTAATATTTACAAAAATATGATAATAACATTTTTTACCAACATTTTGTTGAAAAAATTTTCTAGCAACAAAAGTTGTGAATTTTAGGAACATGTTAATGACTGTGTCACCAACACTGTTGGTAACATTCTAGGGCGGTCTAGATCAAAGAATGTTGGTAACAAATGTTACTGGCAATGTTATTAGCATTGTTGTAGGCGTTTTTGTCATCAAGAACATTCGTTCATCAATATTACAACATCATTAGTAACACTGGTGTTTTCAGCAATGTTAATAGCCCATTTGATATCAACATTGCTATAAAATAGTATACTATAGCTTAGAATTCGTTGAGAATATTTTTGTAACTAACATTTTGTAATTAACATTGTTACTGTTATATTTTCGGTGTAATCTGGGCTTTACACACATCATGTTGGAGCCTAGCAATCAGTCGACATTTCTCGCGATTTTCCAATGTCTCTTAACAATCACTTATTCTCGCAGAAATACATAAGCTGTCCGGTATTTGTTTACAGTGTTTTTGCGAAACGTGTTAATGTTTGTGGCAGTGAAATATATTGTGCTGACACCAATAAAACCTGCTCCGAGGTCTTTGAAAGGCTCCAGCGACAAAATACTGTCTTGGCAGGCGTCCAGAAGCTACTACGGCTGCTGGGAACGACCATCCGTATAACGCGAGGCGTCTGCGTGAGAGGTCATGGTTTCGAACCCAGCCAACCGCATCGCGGGGATGTAGATATTTCTCATGTAGTTGTCCTCAACATTCCTACCTTGCTGTTGAAATGCGTCATAGTAAGTTAGAAGTGCTTTTTTTGCGTCTCTACTGAAAGGGCAATATTAGAAAACAGTTTTGCCGTCTTTTTATACAAATCATTTCCCAGTGCCACGTGTTTCTAAAAACTCTTCCACCGGAATCAAAGTTACAAAATTACAACATCACAAATAGTTCACCCGTATTGCACAAGCAACGTGTTTATTAACAAAATTGGTAAAATATGTTTTCGAGGTTGAACGGATAGGGCTTGAGTTTTCACAGTGCATTGGATTCTAGCCTGCAGGTAATTGGCATCCCAAGTTTTTTCTTTCCTTATGCATCCCCCTTTTTTAATCGCGAGAAGCATTTTTGAGATAGTAATACGTTTGTATTATTTGATACAAAATGCTCACGGTGAGATGAAGAAGATTTAAAAGACATGTCTTCAATCCACTTTTATTGTAATTTATTACTCTTTCACCAATATTTAAAACTGACAATATCCGTACTCGAATCGGCCATATAGATACCAAAATCGACAGGGCAAACGGTTCTCAAATAGTTGAGGAATTAAGGAACAAACTTGCTAAGTTTGAGAAAGTCACAAACTCGACTAGAACCTCAGCTAAAGCGTCCGCTGCTGTTTGCATCTTATTCACCGTCTGGCAACATATATTAATGTTAATTCTGACTAAAAAATTTAAGAAATAAACTAAGAAACACTAATATATTATTTTATTCGTTGCAATGACATTTTTTTTTAAACAAACGCATTTTATAAAAAACAGAAATAGGATGTGTGCTTTCCTCGAAATAATTTTACTCCCTAAATTTCCAAAATTAAAAACTTAAAAATTATTATAATAATATTTTACTATGTGAGAGACGTAATATACAGGCAGGTAGTTCTACAACTTTCCACTAAGTTAGTAGCTTTTCCAAATGTTCTTCGAATTCCTGCTCTATAAATTCCCAGAGCCCTAAATTACCAAACGACGATTTCGGACATGGCCGTGGTTATGTTTCTAATCATGCAACATCCAAGTGAAACCGTAAAATCGATAGGAACGTATGTTGGTAATGTGCAACTCAGTATTGTAAATTGTACAAAATAAAATAAAAATTTCGAGACGATTTGTTGTCATGCATAGGTCATTAGAATTTTTCAACATGTTTATTTTAAAGTGCTTATTGAACAGCAGGCAGATAAGTCACTAAACATATTGTGCTATTATGTCTTAATTTCTGCGTTTTACACCCACAACAGTAGTCTCTGAAAGTCAGCTGGCTGTGCCTTGACGGGTAAAATGCGTAATTGTTTCTACAGTTTAAGTTTTAAATAATGCTGAAGGATTTTTTACTAATGTAAAATAAATAAAAATTACTTTTTGTTCACATAACATACTAGGTTAAGAATTTAAATTTCGATAAAACAACAGGAAAAGTTTTATTTAACCCTTTCCGTTAACAAAATAGTTATAAATCGTCCGATTTAGTGTACTAAAATGTTGATGTACTTGTTAAATTGATATTTAGTATGTAACGAAGCTTGCTGCTCTGAAAAAAAATATCTTCTCATCGAAACAGCCAAATTATTTTGTAGTAAACACTAAATAATTTTTTGTGATCACAGTATTTTAGAGGTGACAAGAAAATATTATTTGGTGAGCACAAAGTATTAACAAAATATTTTGTAGCTGCCCCAAAATATATTTCTGTGCAAATTCGAAATACTTATCAGCATTCCAATCGAACGATAATATCTTATTGATAACTAGATCATGTATGTATTGTGAGAAATCATTAACAATTTTTGAACCTGCAGTGTTTGTATTGCAATATATTTGCTTATGAAAGTACACAACGTTTTTATGCAAGCATACGAGCTTCGGTAGTTCATAAGGAAGACAGAGTTACTTCCGCAGTAGCCTTCGAAAAGCAGTAAAAGACGCCACAGTTGTAGCAGGGAGTTAACAACATCCGTTAAATGACAACTATTTAAGGCAGTAATTATTAGTTATGGCTTTTTGCTAATAACGTTCACTTTGCCTTGAAACGCATTCAGGAAGTCGACTCGTGCAGTAAAATAACAAATCTTATAATTTAGTCTGGCCTTCTAAAGCGATGAGTTGAAGACAGTTTGCCAAAGAAGAATGACTATTAATTAAAGAAATTAAAAACGCAATGTTCAACATTAGCACAATTAAATTTTTAAATAACTAGTTTTATCATTTGTACTCCATTAGTGTTACGTAAAAATGACCAGTTAATATTTGATTAAAATTTTTTGTGTGTAGAATATTATTAGAGAATAATTGAAATGGCTACATTGCGACATTTCTGAAATAAATAATTATTTATTGCAAAATTTCATATACATACTTGTCGTTATGTTCCTAAATATATATTTTTTTAAAAACTATCATCCGAGAATGTATTTCCAAGCATATTATCTTGTCATCTATGAATAATGTCTGCAATTGGAGTGTATCACAAACTCAAGTACTTAGACATAAGGAACGCTATTACTCTCAAACGTTATCGAAGAAACCTCACAAAATACACAAAAGAACTAAGCACGAAAAAGGGGCGTAAGGAAGATAATTTGGCTATGGCGCCAAATAACCTTGCGTCGGCCCTGCGAATATTCAACAAAACACTTCAGTTGTTCACATTATCTAGTATAATATTCCGCCAACAGTAAGAACTAAAATAGACGATAGTAAAATACATTACGGAGCATTGGTGATAGAATGTATAAGACAAAGTTGTTTTGTTAGCTATAATTTCCCAAGTGAATAAGGAATGTTTTAAGCGAAAGTGAGAAGAAATCGAACACTTTGCGCGGTTAACCAAACTGTTACTTAGCAACACTCAGACCCCGCCCACAATTGCGTCACAATACAACTGTGGCTGGCCCGTTTTCTTATTCTTCAGCTTATAAACTACGCAAGAACGCAAGACGCAAAAAATTGAACATACAAAATCGATATATTACCCTTTATAAAATACTCAAGAAACGCAAACACGCAAGGCTATAACGCGAGAGTTCACCAACTTTCAACTTTATGCTTTTCACTGCCTTCTATACAGTTTGTTTGGTGAAAACATTTCAAACTAGTTTTAGTTGTCTTTAGAAGGCTGTGATTCCGCCATTCCGTTTAATTTTTTTGTGTTTATTTAGAATTGGTCTCAAGTACACTGTGCTTATATTTATTTGTTATTATTTCAAAATACCCCAGAAATCAAATATTTTGAAACAGTTATTATGAGTAACAAAACATAATCGTAATGGAAAAATACAGAGGGAATCTCTTTGTAGCCTTTCCGAAATCTTGAGTTCTAATGTTGGTTACATCGTTTCGCTTGCGATGTTTATAGACGACTGAAATTTTGTTCCATTTTTTACAAAATGCTTTTCTAGCGTTCTTGCGTAGTTTGTAAACCCGGCCTAAGCTTACTGAGGTCCTTGCTGACTTATTACATTAATACTGTCAGATGTACAAACAGTTGACGTGCAGTGCATCGGAGATCTGGCGTGGGGTTGGTGCAGCTCTGACACATGGCATGGAGAATTTCGGTGAAAATTCATGGCATAAAGTTTTACGTATCTAAGAACATAATAATAATTTGTAGTTACTTATTATGATACTTTACGCTGCGAACCTACAATTTTAACTGTAGAACGTGTGGGATGAAATCAAACGAATGATTCTCTGTTTTACGAAACCGTAGAAGAATAGTGTTACAAGCTTAGCAAAAACTTAAATGTGGGCAATTCTCGGAGCTCTGTGGGATAGAGGTCTTATAGAAGTTAGAAATAAAATATTTGAATTAAGTTACTGATTTACTAACTCACGAAGCTTACGAAAATACACAACACAGCAATCAACTACAACTTTCACAACACCCTTAATTATGCACACATTTACTACTGTGCCCCAGAAACGTTAATTAACGTTGACAATTAAAGTACATAATTATTTACCATTAATCAATTAAAGACTACGATTCACAATAAAAATTCAGTCATAAATCCAATCAACAATCTTTCAAATAGTGACAATGTACAACCTTAACAGTCCGAAGTGGTGATGGCCTGCCATGTACTGCGCAGCATCCCGAGTGCACCACTGTCTTCACTCTTGAGGTCTTCGGTTCTACTCCCTACGCGCACCTCCTTGTTGTACGTCGACCCGCAGCAGCAGTTATCTCGTTCCGCCCAGTACTGCTCAAAATGTATGAGCCTGTAGCCTTACAGTAGACTTTGACGTCACCAAGCTGTCTTCACAAGTCTCTCTCCACAAGCATAGCACCTTCCTCTAGCACGACCAATAGCGAACTCTGCAAAATCTTTGATTCGGGGCTTTAATACTCTGGCCAAACTCTGGGGATTCACCGCATTACAAGGATCTAAAAATAGACATTACATCATGCTTCGGACGTGACTCGAGTCTCGTAGGCCAGCCTCGTAGGATAAAAGCGCAGTTGGAACAAGTCTCTATGACGTAGTTTCGGCGGGATTCCCATCACGTAGCCGCTCGGCTTGTGACTCAGGGGCTAGTCCATAAGGTGTTGCGACACAGTTTCCCACCACCCGTCCTCCAGATACACGGCATGCAACAATAGTTTACAGTTTGCAGATTATATATATATATATATATATATATATATATATATATATATATATATATGGTATTGTATGCTACATACAACACTATGCGTGGCAGGAGAAATTATTTTAAAAGGTGTTCTCGAGTGTGGTTTTATAACGTTCAAGACGCAATACACACATACATGTATAGGCCTATAAATGTCTTGTCCAACCAACGAACTAGTTGCTTTGTCAACGGTAACAAAATACGTTTACTATTAAAATAGGTTATTAAAATTTATTTATCGTGAAGTTAGCTGTATTTTCAACACAAGCTTTATGTTAAAAAAAACATTGTCCTTGTTACAAATAAAGTTATATTATTAAAAAAAAATACTTTTTAAAGGCATACATGAATTAATACCAACATAACTATCCAAATTTTTCTTTGCTGCGAGATATAATTTTGTTGAAGCAAGCTAATTATCGTATAAGAAAAATCTTCCTTTTTGCGAAGAAAACGTTTTAATGTGTGTCAAGTATAAATACGTGCGTGGAATAAAAGCACAGTAGTTTTTATGATAGTGCAAACAATGCTTAATTAAAAAAATAATAATTCTACATCGAAAAGTGTAAATGGAGGCGAGTATGGAATTCTGCGAGTAATATGGAATTTTGACATGTCTGTTTTTTCTAAAAATTGTTTTTGATAATATAATTATGCAATTGTACGAAGTGCATGTCTCGAACAACAGTTTTAAATTACTTATTATAATTGTCATTGCAAAAATCGCAAAGGTATGCTTTGTTTCTTTCATCTACGGATGTACAGACCAAATCAGCCCACTGACTGCGCAGAACGCACTGGACCCATGTTTCCACTCTTGTGTCCTCAGAAACACGTCCACAACAAAACACGCACTGCGCATCGTTGCTTTCATTCTTCTCAGGGTTGTCACTACCAGAAACTGAGGCGGCATCGCAAAGGGATAAAGGTACGTTAGGTAGTTTTTTTTTTTTTCATGTTTGTGGAAAGACTCAATTTTTTTTGTCGAAACACTAAAAAAAACCCTCTAAGGGCTGGCTTCACAATGTCTGTTTAAATTATTGGTTATCTGATCATATGATAAATATAAACGAACCCTTTAACTACTGGTTAAAAAAATAGCGTTTCTGAAAACACTACTTCCCTTTAAAAATGTTATGGTTATCTAAGTGCTGGTTAATGTAAATTCGGCAACCATGCAGTGACGTTTCACGCTGTGATTGGGTGTTGAATCGTTGTTTTTAAGTCGCGGTTAACATTAGCTTGTAAACAATGGACGGAAGAGGTTAAAAGTGCACGTCCCGGTAGTTTTATTACCTCTGAAAACGAACTTTTAATTACCATAGTTGAAAAATGTTCTCATATTGTGAAATGTAAAAAACAAATGCAGTGACGTGGAAACAGGTGGAGGAATATTGGGAGACAAATGCAGCCGAGTTCAAACACACTTTTGGGCGTGTGTCCGCGTACCGACAAAATTTTAAAAGCAAAGTATGAAAACGTAAAAAGATCGACACGTAAAAAAAAGAAGAAAAAAAAAAAAGAAAAGCGAAGAGTGTGCAATTCTTCAATGCGTGATGTGGGATGCCACAGAAATTCACTTCAACAGATTTGTACGAGAAAGTCAAAATTCGTAATAAACATGGACGACACGTGATGCTTCGGGTACAAAAATATGGAAAACTAATAGGTTTTTCGCTACCAAAAAATTAGGTACAGATAATAATAAACTTGTGACAACAATGTAGGGATTGTATATACGCAAATTATGCTGCTTTGATTTTGATTTATGTCTAAAATAAGAAAAAATATCTTGTACAAATATAGAAATAAATAAAGACGTTGAAAACTGAAGTGACTCGCGCCCTAAGTGAGCATGGTATATAATTCAGCGCTGAAAGCATCAGTTTAGAATTGTAGGTTTCTCAAAACCAATTCGCAAAAAAAAAAAAAAAAAAAAAAACAGCAATCTTAGTTTTAGCCAACTTTCTGAGAAAACATTTTTCTCGAGTAACGTATATCTGAAGAACAATATCTGACGCCGTAATCTCGTACATGTAGTTTAATTGCGCCGCTCGAGATCACGCTTAACAAATGCATCATTCCGGGTAAACATTCGTTAATATAGTTCTCAATTACAGTTGTCAAGCATTGTTGTTCTGTAGTTTTTCTATATTGACTTTTGAAAAGTGTATATATCAATTGTAGAGCTCAGCGCTTATTTATCTACAACGACCTTTTAAGCGGCGACCATGTGATTTTATTGGTGGAAAGTTTGTAGCGAAGTTCAGTACACGTTTCTATCTATGTATCCGGTTAGTACATAGTCTGGAAAGGCAGTTTTCAGCTGTGTTGTAGAAATACTGTTTAAATGAGCATGGTGTCCTAACAATGATATTCCGTGCTTTTTTTTTTTTTTTTTTTTTTTCGTGCATTGCCACAATACTATAGGCACATGTTGAACAATTTTCGGTTTAAAAAAACTAAATTCCCCACACATTACGACGCATTTAAAGCGCGTGGAAGGCAGCGCACGTAATGCATACATTTAGACGGCCGGAGAAATATAATATTTCTCAAAACACTGAAATGAAAAAAATATGTAAAAGGCGCATTAATTTTCATTCCAAAGTAACGATGAAGATTGCCCTAATGTTCAATCTAAATGTTCCTGGATAGTCTCAGATGAAATCTCATGGCTAAATTCCTTCACGGGGATGGCACTTGAAAGTACTCGCGATATCTCATTGCTGAGCTATTAGCGTGATTGTTGGGGGGAAGGGGGTGTCGTCTTTTAATAGTTTCATCGGAGCCCGTCCCATCATCTCGCGGTAATGGCACCAGATTAGTTTAATCGCAGCGAAGAGAGATGGGACTTTTACTCCGAGCGACGGCGTAAGAAAATGGAGGGTATGGGTAGGAAGACGACGCAAAAAAAGTCCGTGGCCAGTGTTGCCAGTGTACGAGAAGTAAAAATCCCATGGTACATATACCAATTTCAGCACAAAAAATCCCACAGCTTAAAAAAAAGGGTAATATTTTTTCGAGACAGCATCTTTTTTTAAATTGACCATTAATTTGTACAATATATTGAACGGGTTGTATTTGTAAACTCTCATCACTCACTGTGTACACTTTACATTAACTAAAAAATAATATTATTATTATTGATTAAACATTACTTAAAGCTAAACATTGTAATACAGTAATGTGAATGATCCACATGAACTTTGCTGCACATATAAAGACACAAACGCACCGCGATTACGCAACAGTGCTAAAACACCTAGCAGATACTAAGAAGTTCGTAATAACTTATCAGATAAGGTTGGGAATAAATGTCCCATAACATTAATATTACAATTAAATTCCCTTGGTCCCATATTTAATTTTTATATTTAAAAAGACCCACGATATGGGACAAACCCCACGACTTGGCAACATTGTCCGCGGCGCGCAGCCGGCGCGACTGTAACGTTGCCAGGTGTCAATCCTTTTCGTCCTCCCCCAATCCCCACTCAACAAAAATTATATGGTATTTGAACCTCGCTAAGGGAGCAATAATTTACTAAGTGACAGTATCTATTTTAATTGAATCATTACGAAACGCCTGTTTGTGAAACGTGTTGTCAAAATTATTTTCTGTTAACAGCACGCATAAGTAGAGACCTGAAAATTACGCGTTAAAAGCCCTATACAGCAGGCTCTAGATGCCGCGTCTAATGTACGGAAACATGCAGGCGATCGCCTTTATGCGCGGAGCGCGAAAACGGCATAGTGTGTCTCGGTCGTTAGCTATTTCCTATGGGAGTTGAACCGGCGACCCTAATATTTTATTTATGGTAAGTGCGTGTTTAAGTCCAGCGCGTGCTTATCTCATTTTTAGAGATGATGGTATATCGCAAAAATTTTATGTGCCAACATACCCTTGAAAACACTGTAGTGTCTTGCGACATATATGATTGGGTGATATGCGTCTGACTCTCTGTAGCTGTACAATAGCGGGATTCGTATTGTCTTAGTCAAATAGGGCAACAACTCCACATACAAGTGAAAGCCAGTCGTCTTTTCATAAGCTGAACATGTTTTGAAACCGAGCAAACAGTCAAGTTTTCCCACGATAAACCATCATCTCTACTCATTTTGTTTTACGATTCCGGTTGGTATTATTTACACGACAGCAAACTGAAAAAGCCGTTTTTGTCCATTTTGAGGTGCCCCGAAACAAAATTTCTAAGCATGATATCTATAAAACAAAACTAAAGAAGCATATTTTTTAATGTGTTTTCTTTTCGTAGATAAAGATATGAAACGCACGTGTAGCCGTATCCCTTAAAAATACTATCTCGTAATACACTGCAACAATGTTCATGCGCCAGCTGTATAGGGCTCTTAAGATGGCGTGGTAGATAAATAAGCGCTGAATTCTTCAATACAGATCTACGGCTTTTGAAAGTCAATGTAGAAATGCTACAAAACAGCAATCATTGATAATGATATTTACCAACTTTACGAGGGAACATTTATTCAGAATGATGTAATTGTTAAGCGTGATCCCTTGCGCCACAATGAATGAAATTTTGATATATATATTAATTAGCGATAATTTTTTTTTCGGAACCACTGCAAAACTTAAGAGTGAGACCTTGAGCTAAAGGGATTGAGTACTGTGTAAATAAAATCTCTTTGCGCACAATTGGAAATCGTGTGCAAAACATTTTTTTCTTTACAAAATATTGGGGTGGCAAGTGCACTCCCCCTCTTAACCCAACATCCACCCCCCCCCCCTGATCGTGCACCGGAAAACAAAGCTACGACACCAATAACATCACAGAGTGTGCACCGATGACTATATGCCAGTGAATTCTGTTCTGTCGCCAATTAATAATGCGAAGTTTGCACGTCCCTACAAATAAGTCGTGGGTTATCAACGCGTTGCCACAGAATACTTAGGAATACAGAAGCGAAATAGCCGGTAGGAAGGCGAACTCAAGTCACACACGCCAGCAAAATGGCTTCCCTGGCCAGCAACATGGCGGAAACACATGCCACCAATCAGAGTAAGGCAGCTGCTCTGCTAGCCGGCAGCCAGGCCAATAGGAAACCTGTAGTAACATGCAGGAGCCAAACACACACGGGGTTGGTATCAACAGTCCCAGGCAGCATGGTACATAATTTAACGCTAAAAGCATCAGTTTAAAATTTTAGGTTTCTCGAAATAATTCGCAAAATTAAAGAAAAAAAAAATAACAACCTTAGACAATAGGTTTTACCAACATTCCGAACCAAAATCTTTCTCGAGCAACGTATTTCTGAAGAACTGTCACTGATGCCGAAATCTCTTACATTTAATTGCCACTGACAGACTACGTTTAAAAAAATGCATCATTATGAGCAAATGCTCATAAAGTCGGCTAATGGTTTTTTCCATATTGACTTTTAAAAACGTGTAGATTTAAAATAACGTTTTTAGCGTTTATCTACAACACATTCTTAATGTTTTGTATACAAAGTATTTTACCCATGAAGTGTTACCGTACGTATTTTGACAGCTAAGTAAACTATTTTTGGTTTCGTAATTTTACCTAAAAAATTTAACTACTTTTGAATTTATAATTTACAATTTATTTGGATTGTATTGAATGGTAAATAGAAGTGAGGATGTGGCAACGTGGCATCCTATCCTTGGCAGCAAGAGGAAAGCGCATGTGGTCGGAGAGACCAGAGCCGACGACCTTGGCTCAAGGTTCTTGGGCGTCGCAGCAGAAACCGCGTCCCAGATACATACGAAATACACCTCGGCGACAACCACACGTTTATCACAGTTCGCAATCGTTTAAATCATATCACCGTGGAAGTTATAGACTGGCATTAAGGATGTTTAGGTGATATTAAATCATAATTTTATATGAAATATCGTTGATTTTGTAGTTGGTTACGTTTGTGAGTAGTTTCCTCTTACGAAACAATTCTAGCTTGTGGTGTTTACGCCTAATGTTGCGTCAAAGTTGAAATTTGCGTTTTACATTGTAATGTAAATAGTGAAAACAAACTGACTTGCTCAAATTAAACGATTCAAAGTTAAATAACATGCCAGGGACTACGTGACTTCACATTTATAAACCACCAACGAAAAATTTTGAACCTTAAAAAAATCGCAAAAAGTACAGTAAAAAAGATGCAAATTCAGCAGTTTAATAAAACAAAGTTGTTCACTATTAGTATGTTTAATGTTAGGTTACGTAGTCCGTGCCATATTATTTCACTGTGAATTATTTCGTTTACGGAAGTCAACTGCTTGGCAGCGTAAATTTTGACTTTGACGCGCCGTTATGAGAAACCGTAATCGTTACCGTTGAAAGCTTTACTTTATCGCTAGAGACCAGCACATTTGCAGTTATTTTCTGACATCACACTAGACTGCAAGTTATCGCTCACTCGACGTGTTCCACTGGCCTACAATGACGTGGACTGCAACGAGGAACACTTAAAGCCAGTAATTAGTGACGTCTATTTTTCGCGAAAAGAATTTTTCCCCACTTTGTTTAAATTCCTTAAGTGCACATCTGCAGTTCTGCTTCGTGGCCAGTGATTGGATGTTTTAACTCTCATGAACTTTGGGATTTTGCCGGCAAATCATAGACTTGTGGTGTTGCAGGAACGTTATTGTAATTGGCTCAGTCAAATGAGATACGGCTCTTCATATAGACACGCTGCCAGTAACCATGGAGCAGGATTACAGATGTGCGCGTTATGCACTGAAACAAACTGGGTCAAAATTCTTTTCGCGAAAAACAGGGGTCCCCTCTAATCACATACAATCACAGCAGTCTAATACGTTTATGACATCACAAAAAGACTCTTGAACAATACAATCACGGATTCTTAGAGATGATGGTATATCGCTAAAGTGTTTTTTGCTACATACCCTTGAAAACACTGTAGTTTCTTGCAACACATATATGACTGTCTGATATACGACTGACACAACGTAGCTGTCTGCAGACCAATAATAGGCATAAAATATTACAATATCGAGATGCTTATTGACTTAACAAATAGGGCAACAGCTCCAAGTACAAGTGAAAGTCAGTAACCTTCCGGCAAGCTGAACGTGCGTTGAAACCCAGCAAACAGTCAAGTTTTCCCGCGGTAAACTATAAACTATACGGATTGTGGTCAAGTGAAGTCTAGCCTGTAACCAAAAAATAACGCGAATTTTCTGTGTTAACAGAAATGATGAGCAGTTATCAAATAATCTGTTAACGACCCAAGCTTTGCACACCGCTTGTCGGCCTGGGCTGACGTCCACTTTAGCCAACCTAGCATTCGATCGGAGTGATTTCCGTTAATCATGGAAAACAAAAGTCAGGAGTGGCAGACCAGGTATCGAACCCGGGTCCTCCAGGAAGCAATGGTGGTGGAAAGTATTCTTGTAGGGCAAGGGGGGACACGGGATCGTGCACAAAACAATTTTCCAAGGTTTTTCCTATAACGACTTATTAAAGAGTGGTGGTCCGGGAGGGCTACCACGGGAAAGTTTAGATTTTACCCAGACAGCAGAAACAACTTGCTACAAGCTTGTAGCAAGCTTGCCTATGCAAGCCAGTAACCTTGCAGCAAGCATTAAATGCAAGCCAATAAACTTGTTATAAGCCTGCTGCAAGTTGCCTAGTTTACACATTTTTAACTTGCTGCAAGTTCGATTTGTAAGCTTGCTGCAAGCTTAATTTGCCAGCCTGAAGAATAAATCAAAATTTTATTTTCTACAATATTTTCACTGTCATTCAAATTTATATCTTAAATATTGCTTGTTCATCGACTTGTGAAGTTAATTAATAAACATAAAATTTCGGCTCCTGTGCCAATATTGAAACCACTGACCCTTTGCTTTCAAAGCAGGTATGCTAACCACTGGACTATTGTGAATACTTAAAAGTGTAGTGTAGTAGTGAGAGTCGGTTGTAAAATAACGAACTTTGTTATGGAAATGCTGATGTTTGTGAATTTACTAACAACGGTAAGGATATCAGTTTACTTGTAGTTGTACATAATATCGTAATAGTTGTTTTAGGTAGCATATGAAACAGTGTTACATTTTAAAGCGCTTGTTCATTTACAAAGTTCAGTTTAAATGTCAAGTTCGATCATTATTGATGGCACAGAAAATATTTCATGAATTAAGATTGCTAAGGAAAATTTCAATGCAATATCAGCTTAGTATAGGGTACAGGATGCTTGCAGCTTATCACGTGACCAGTCTTGCTATGTAAGTGTAATTAAAGTCAAATACACCTTTGTCGCAAGCTTGGTTCAGGTTTGTTAACAAGAGTTCTGAGCAAGCTTGCTATGGCAAGTTAAATTAAAGTGAAATATAAACTTGCTGCAAGCTTGATTCAGGCTTGCAGCAAGTCTCGTGAGTAAGCTTGCTATGGTAAGCCAAACTCAAGTGAAATGTAAGCTGGTAAGCAGGCTTGCAGCAAGTCTGCTGCAAGTTGCCTAGTTGATACTTTTTTATAGTTTTGCAAGCTTACATACTAAACATCATTTAAGGTTAACTTGTAAGCAATCAAGCTTAACACAAGCTTGCAAGAAGTTTAACTGCAAGCATTTTTCTTAAATACACTTGCAGAAAGCTTGTCAAGCTAAATAATACCTACGCCAGCATAAAATCTCAAGTCAAATGCAAGGCTTGCAGTAAGCCTACCGAAGCGAGTTTATAACTGCAAGTCAAATGCAACGCTTTCAGTAAGCTAACATGTTGTGTGGGTAGTGTGCAAATTGGTCCCACTTAAGTGGTTTTTAGAGTCTAATTTCTGAATATACAACTGGAAGAAATTTTAATATTTTTAAATATTAAAACTTAGGGTGGGTACAAATACCTATACTATCCCTCCCCTCTGTTTTAGGGGAGGAACAGTGTCCCCCTGTCCCCCCTCGCTATCGTCACTGCCAGGAGGTCTGCTGTTGTCTCTCTAAGCTAGTAGACTCTCTATATTTCCCGGGTACCTAACTTTTTGTGGTACCCGAAACGAGGATTTGCAGAACTCCAGGAGCTACCACGTAGGAACGAGCTCTGGGAGCTAGACCATCAATCCGCGGAGACGGAGTATGTGTCTTCCGGCACGAAGAGTCGCCCTCGAGTGACAGACGTCTCTCGTGACGTGGCGGTAATGTAGTACACCCACCCGACTACCGGTATCCTCAGCGGGTCACGGCCCCTTACCCCTCTCCCACTTACCTCCTACTACCTTCTCCTGTTTTACTTCTCAAGTCCTTCCGCTGCCTGTCCCCGAAAACATTCACGACAAGTCGACGAGTTGTGCCATGAGTAGGAGGCCTTGTCTCAACAACCGCTGTCCTTGCCTTGCTTATAGTTCACTGAACTTTATTACGTCCGGCTCGTAAAGCTATAGAGGAGTTACAACAAATACAAGATCTATCACGGCCTATCCTTGAATTATAAAAGTTCTGACATGCGCACTAGAGCTACTTGAACATTTGACGGTGCAAACATGCCTATTTATAATGCTGGCAATGATTTGGTATTCGGGTTACATAGTTACATTGTGTTACTACGGGACACTAAGCGGAGACCATATATTTTTATTGGTGGAAAGTCTGCAACTAAGTTCAGTGCAGGTCGAAATCTGAGTTTCACATATATCCGGTTAGTACATTTTGAAGTACGGAAGTCTGAAAAGACCGTTTTTAGCCATGTTGGAGGGCTTATAACCAGTGTTTTTAATGAGTGTGGCCTCTTAACAATGAGGTTCCGACCTTGTCTGAAGTTTGTTTTCTTTCCGTACATTAGCACAATGGGCACACGTGGAATAGTTTCGTAGAAAAAACCTGTTTACAAACACACTGCAACGCATTTGAAGCGTGTGGTAGGCGGCCGCCTTAAGGGCCAATTAATAAGCAGGTTCTGAACGTTTGTTATTCTTCCGCAAAACTTTGGACCGTGTCAAATAATCGGTGTTCAATCATATATAGGCTAAATGCTACATTATTTTCTAGTAATTTTTGCACCAAGTGTTCGCGAATTTTCACCCTATCCACTTATTGGTTATTAGTCCTCAGAGCAAACCAACTACGAAAATAACCTAAAAGTTCCAAATGTATTAATTTCTAGGGACCCATATTTCTGATGATAAGATTTCTGCACCAGCTTGTTTAAGATATTTATGTGAACACCTGTAGTTCTGCCTCGTGGTCAGTGATTGGATGTGTTCAACTCTCCCGTGTCTTATTATTATTAGTCTATTATTACAAATCACGTACGTGTACTACTGCAGTAACCTTATTCTGACTAAGCAGTGGCTAAGGCACTCGTCTCCCGTCAGAGCAACCCGGGTTCGATTCCTGGCAGTGTCTGTACCCGGATTTTCGCATGAAGAAATCGTACCAGACGCTTAAACTTGTCGGAGCGTTTTCTCGGGGTTCTCCCGCTTCCCCCACCCCTACTGCCATATTCACATCATGCCGCCCCTCACCAGCGCCAAAGACCTATATAGGTAGATGTTAGATAAGGCGTCTGAATACTGGCCGTGTATCTGTGTGAGTGAGGCACGGCGTCAAGGGCGTTTTGAGAAGCTCCAAAACTATTTTCTTATATACGTGATGCTTTAAAACTAGTTTTTCTTTATCGTTTGAATTGTATGCCTATATTATTTTGTAACTGACACGATGGGTATTTGGGAAATAGTTTCGTAAAACAAACGTATTTACAAACACATTGCAACTCATTTAAAGCGCGTGGTAGGTGGCGCCCTTATGTTCTGACAAATATCTCTCCACTCTCTTATTCTGATTGGGACGGTCAAATGAGAAACGTCTTCCTGCAAAAATTATCTGCCAATAACAACGAAGCAGAACTGAATACGTGCACATAAGGCATTGAAATAAGTTGGTGCGGAATTTTTTCCCACGCGAAAATCAGCGGTTCCTCTAAATCTTATTTCTCAAATGACCTCACAAAATGCTTAGATCTCTAACAGTTGCTTATTGCATGTGTGAACCCCCTTCCGTACATAAGGTATAAAGATACTAGACAAGTCACACAAATTATGTAACGTCAAGTTATATACGCATGCACAATTCTACGTATCAATAATCTTCATTCTTCGTTTCCGTATAACTGTTCAATCAGCGTTGGTTGGATCATGTCTTCATTAATCTGAAACAAAAAAAAAAAAAAAGGAAAGCGAAAGAGACAGACACGGCATATGTAGTGTATTATATAAGTACACACGTGATTTAATGTGTTCATGATCTAAGTACTCTTCTACTGAGTGAACAGCATGTTCGGCAAAAGAGTCCTTCAATTTATTTCGGAAGAGTTTAGGATCTAAGGAAAAAAAACTCTTGTTTTTTTTTTTTTTTTTTTTTTTTTTGCAATTTGTTAAAAATGTGTCTACCAGAGTAGTAAGGACCTTTTAGTACCAATTTTAAATTTACAGAAGGCATGAGAGTGTTTTTTATTCCTAGTGTCATGTTTGTGATAGAATTAATATTTTTTTCTGAAAAAAACATTATAGTTCTTGGACACTTCTGTCTACACAACTGTTTTGTTCTTGATACATTGTCTTCTTCTTGGTCTCGTAATGGCTTCCCCGGGGTGCGTGCCGGCAGACGGCACTCGGCAGAGAACGGCAATTATCCTCGGAATGCGGATGGCATTGTGGTGACGTGGGAGGAGTTCGCGCAGCACAACAGCCCGTCTTCGTTTTCACCGTCTCGGCAACCTTGTGCCACCATTTCCTCGACCTTGTTTCTCGTCGTCGCGCACCCCGTGCCGAAGTAGCGTGCCGCACGAGATCACGAGCTCTCTCAGATGAATCTCCACACCAGCCACGAACTTGGTTATAGTCTGTTCCGTCATAGAGTGCACTTAATTTGATATTCGTGCTGGCATTGCTTTCTGTGTGGTCTCTGAACATCACCATTTGAGATGATCATATTAAGGGTATTAACGGGGCAAAAATTCATAATTTTATATTTTTACGACCACAATTACTTATTTCTACATTTTGCACTTGTGAAAATATTTTAGGTCTCAAAATCTTCACATAGCTGCATGTCTGAGTCATAATTTGCAAGTAACTGACTTACTGGAACGAAATAAGTTACACTGGCATTATATATTATGGGCCATATGCATAAAAATACTGAAAATAATGTCAAATTACTTCAATTTTGGGAATTAAAAAAAAGGTATAGGGATTTCGCTGCGTGTTTTTAAATGTTTTAGCATACAGCCGTTAACATCTCATTTCAGTGTAAATTAATTCATTCGATTAAGTCAGTTGGTTTTAGTTATTTATGTTTCCATAACTTGTAAATGTTGACTCATGCCCCTATAGGAAAATTATGAGAGTTAAAATATTTTAAAACGTGGAAATTGTAGTTACGTGTAATGTATATAAAACTAACACTGTGTCGTACAAATATATAACTATGCTATTTTGCCACGTGAATGGACCTGTCGCGTGAGACATACTGTAGCGTGGTACGAATAGTAATTTTTCTTGTGTAACTTTTAAAAATATTTCCCGTGTGTTTATCTACGAAAAGAAGACTCCCTCGAAACTGTGTTCTTACGATTTAAAAATGCCGTCCACTAATTAAAAACATAATTTTCATGCTCCTCAAAAGTGCTAAAAATTACATTTTCACGTTGCTGTAGCTGTGAAAATACCAAATGTAATCTGAAAACTAAATCAGGGAAACCTTCATTGGACTTTACCTCATACTTTCCACAAATAAAATAATGGGGTCATCGATTGAAGTCTCGTTGAAAAACGGTTTCTACGAAAACACTGCACATTAGTTTAGTCCTCCGCGCCTAGAGGCGATGAGGTGTTTGACGGACGTGTTATATTCGACTTATCACCATTCAAGTTTCCGTGCCTCGAACTTAAAAAAAAAAAAAATAAAAAAAGCTAGCGTCCAGATGTTGTAGCATATCACGCGAATACGTGTTTTTTTTTTTTTTTTTTTGTGAAACCGTGGTTGTCTATGAGAGAAGCACACATTTGAAACTACTCACGTCACTGTTTAAAACTTTAGCATGATTATCAGAAACATGATTTTAGGGCCTCTCAAAATTACTAAAAATTGCCTTTTTAAAAGTAGACTACTGCTGTAATTTCGAAAATTCGACCTGAATCCGTAAAGTGCAAAACTACTTTAGCGCGCTGCGAATAGAGGCGATATGTCTCTCGCATAGCGCGGTACTCTGGCTCTTATCGCCTCGCTGTTCCTTCACGTCAAAAGCGGAACTTTGAAACCAATAAACAACTCTTGTTAGGATAGGCAGAGCAAATGTTCAGCTTGAAACGTTCAAACAGTAATCTGAGCAAAGTTTCTAAGCTTAC
>PNEQ01118224.1:58079-68510 GCA_003012365.1 Medauroidea extradentata
ACGCCTACCGCCAATCAGCGTAAGGTGGCTGCCCTGCTAGCCGGCAGCCAGGCCAATAGGAAACCTGCCGTAACATGCAGGAGCCAAACAGACACGGGGCTAGTAAGCGACAGCTTTGGGCAGCCAATAAGTGGCGGAGTTCGCCCGTATCAAAAGAGCCGACACATTGTTTCATGTCTGTATTACTATTTAGTCTGTGCTTACAGTAAGTTACGAGACTCTGAATTGTTTGCAGGTTACAACCGAGCGAGTTGGAGCAGTGGTAAAATACTGGCCTCGCATTCGGAAGGACCAGGATTCGATCCCCGGCTCCGGCCATCCTGATTTCGGTTTTCCGGGTTTTTCGAAATCTCTCCCAGTGAATGTTGAGATGGTTCCTTAGTAAAGGCCCTTGTCGATTACCTCCTCCTTTTCCTCCTGTATCTCTCCCAAAGATGAGGGCGTGTTACAAACAAATATAAAATACTGATCCTGGTTATTGAGCAAACCTTGTCCCGTGACTGGGCAAACATACCTAAACACAACGTGTTACTAGTTTCCAGGGTTAGACATTCTGCCAACATTGCTTCCCCTTCATTCGCTCATTTAGTAAGGTAATATACGCAGACTGTACTCAGCTTCACATAACGTCAGTAAATGTTGATATTTCTAAATGTCCTTACTTTTTATGTGTTGTACATACATACGTCGACATTTTATGATATGTTATGAACCTGTGTTATCTAGGACACCTTAGGTGAATTACATTTTTACAGTAACTTCTCAACAAACTGCCACAATTTACTGATTTTATTCGAAACAGAGCATACGTTATTATACGATAAATGATATTACACACGTCAGCTGTCAAAATAGGACACTCGATTTGCATCAGAATACAAATTAAAATGCATGCGCGCAAACGAAATTATTGCTAGTTGATACAACTCTGATATAGGCGGTTCACCATAAACTGAGCACTCGGCAGAGCTTGTAATTAATTAAAAATATGTTTTACTAAGCCAATATACATCAACTATTGAGAGTGTTGAAACGTTTACACTGGTTTTTAGCTACATGGAAGTTTTCATGTTAAAAATAGCAAAGGTGGCGACAAAACGGCTGGGAGAAAACTTTATGCAGTGCTCACTTTATTGTGAACGGCCTATAGTTGCAAGGAAACATTTCCGTTAAATAGGGATAACAGCTTCGCTTGGTTGCCGGAACCATTTCAATAATTCGTACAACAATAACAATTATTGTTCGTTAATTAATTTATATAATGATTGCTTCAGAAAAAAAAATTTAGGTTCAAATACGTGTAGCCATCAGGTTTAATTGCTGGAACCATTTAAATACTTCATACAAACATCAAACTCCATTACAATTCAGAGAGGAACAGTATTTCTGGTAAACTAGGGGTAACGATATTGTTTATTTGCCAACACTATTTGTATAGAATCTACAACAATATTAAATCTTTGCTTGTTGAATGAATATATTCTGTTTGTAGAAACAATATTTGGTTCAAATAGGGACAACGATAGGGTTTGGTTTCTGACAATTTTTTGACAGTTCCTTCAACATTAAAAATTGTTGATTGTTGATTTCATACAATTATGATTGTTGTGTGAACAACGTTTCTGATAATTAGGTTCAACGATCTGGTTTGGTTTCCGACATCATTTCTGTAGTTACTACAACAAATTGTTGCTTTTTTAATTATTATAATCGTAGGAACAACATTTCTGTAGAAATAGAAGCATCGATTAGGTCTGGTTGCCGGTACCATTTGGAGAGTTTCTACAACAATCATCATTGTTGCTTGTAGATTTTATTACAGCTACGATAGTTGTAGGAACAGTCCATATAACGGTGAAGCTTGGCTTCTAACAGCACAACGTATCCTGAAGAATGAACAACTTTCACTGAGGAACTACGTTCACAGTTACAGAAACATCGAAAATATCACATCAGTCAGTCATGATGATATAATTCAGCCACTGTACAATGAAATCTTCTGAAGAATGCATTATCTAGAACAAACCAAAATAATGTTTTATTTTGGTGTCAGACGTTATCTTTTTAATACGGTGAAATATACACGCTGTGTTTATTACTTACTAATACTGCTTTGACCGATTAACAAACAGAAAGACAGAAATGTTTGCAAGAAGAAAAATAACTACGGTTTCAAAACTACTCACTTTACTGTGAGTTGCCTATATAAATACACACTGTTACAGTCTGGAAGAAGTTATTTGCAACCAAACCTGATGCTTCGTCCACTGTGACAGTACTGAAGGGGTAGTAGCTGAAGTAAAGTTCTCCTGCATGTAAGAATATAATTACACTTACATGCTAAAGAAAATTATGTGACAATCATACTGAAAATTTCCTTCACAAATACAGGAATAATTTTCCAACAACAGATACGTAATGTTCCTAATGAATTAAATGTGACAGTTAAGATGCATTAGTACCAGGTTTTGTTCAATGTATATATCATATAAATTGCATAGGACTTAATTTATAATTTTTTTGTATTTTAGGGCGAAAGTTTCACTGTAACCCCAATCCATTGCACCTGTAGCTCGTTGTGCTAACCACGACACCACTAAGGGTATTTTAAAAGTATCATTTCCCAAAATTATGCTGTGTATGTTGCACGTTATTACTAGAGGCCTGAAAATTCGCGTTTTCTTTTGAACCAAAGCTGCAATTCTAACACCTTTACAGGTGTATTACTTCCAAAATTCGCACACGTCTTATTTGACAACTTTGGGCGACGTTGAACCAGTGATAAAATTAATCAACAAGCTCTAGGCAACCAATGAGCAGCTACTTATCAGCTTGAGTGTACAACGCAGCCTATGCATCAGTAAACTCTCGAAGTTATCTAATCTCTATTTCTTACCTGGACGTCTTGTCTAGTAGTTGTAGATTCGAAGTTTTCGTTGAGGTTTTTGCCGATAGGGCCTTCGCGATCGTGGCACTTCACTATCGTCGTTAAGGAAATAGATAATTTTGCTGTACAGTACCATAAGCGCTCCAACATTCGTAACCAAGGGCGTATATGGGAGGGGGGAGGGGGGTGGGGTTCCGGGTTAAACCCCTCCCCCCGAAATATGAAGGACAAAAAAATCAATATTTCTACCACGGGTATGTTCAATTTTTCAAAACTAATACTGCTTAAATAGCACCATTTTGCACCTCAACCCCTCCCCCACCGCTTTGACTATGGGGATCGGTTTTCCTTTATAAGATTTCCCATTTGAACATCTCCCCCCCCCCCCCGGACTCAAAACCTGGCTACGCACTGCTCGTAATGTATATATTGGTGTGTGGTGTGCGTGTGTGTATACATACATACATACACACACACATATATATGTATATATATATACACATATATATACTTACACATACATAGACAGACACATTTAAACGTACATACATACATGTACAGGATGTCCAGAAACAACTGCACAATAAGCACGCGCACGCGAATCCTGGGCTAAATTGAAGACGAATACGTTAATGGCAAAATGTCAAACGGTGACACTTTACATGCGCAACGTGGCAACATAGCGCTGCAGTCAGTCCTCTCTGGCGCTCCACAGATGTCTTACTTACCTTACTACTACTGTTCTGACCTGCGTGTTATGGGTGCAGGTTAAAATCCCGAGTAGTCCAAATATGATTAAACTTTTACATGACGTAACAAACATAAAATAATACTTGGGCGTGGAGCGTGAGAGGAGACTTCCTCCGTGCAGTGTTGCCACTTACATTTTCACCTACAATTTAGGCCAGGATTCGCGTGGTGTGATTATTATGCAGTTGTTTCTGGACATACTGTAATTTTACATAAGTTAATTACTTTTTTGTGTTAGTGATGTTTTGTACAGTAGGGCTTTAAGACAATGGGATGTCGATAATGACGTAGCACTCCAAACCACTCGGATGTTTTCACTTGGTCCTGGAGGTTGTAAACTACTCGAACTGTCACTACCGACTCTAAGCTTGAACTTGACGCTTTAGCGTGCGTGTATGGTCGCCGTGGACGACGTCTTTTGAACACGTGGGGGATAAATAAGTACTATTATGTTTGTTGTTACTACCGGTTTACTCCGCTATCTGGACGCTGTGGCTGTCCTATGCTGGCGGCCGAGAGCCTCCTAGGCTACAAGGTGTGGAACCGGCCTATGGCTGCGTAATTACGAGTCATCGCACTGCCGAGGATATCTTCTTCATAGCTGAGTGGAGTTCAGTGACCCTAACGTTGTTCCATAAAGTTTGAATACCTGGCTGGAGTATTCTGCGTGTCTGAAGTCCATATATAATATATACACTATAAGGCGGCAGATTTGAATACCGCCATTGACTAGAGGCGTTTATGTAAAGTAACCTGCTAGATGGTATAAGTCGTTCAGGATTAAGTGAGCACTAAATATTCAAACTTTGAAAAATATCACTAGCCGTTACATTAACCATGTTGCCTTACTCCGTGTATGGTTGGTTTGGTTTATGAATGGGTTGACTAAGCCAAACTAAGCTTGTTTTCTAATTTTTTTTCTTTTTTCGTTTGTTTATTTTGTCTTAGTCTCATTCTAAGATTTATGGGACGACATAATATCGCAATGGCGTATGTCCACAATAGTACAGTACGTTGCCTTTTTACTTGGTTGTGTATAGACAAAGAAAGAATAAAATGTGCGAGTTCACTGACCTGTCGGTTAGACTCCACTGTACTACACTTTCTTCATCCACATCTGTTAGTACATTGGCTTTCTGTCCCAGGAGCTGCCAATTTCACCCTAGACCACGGTCGTAGAAGAACAGGTCTGGACACTCGCCTGGAAACTTGACCCCCTTGTTGTTTGGCTGCAGTTCACCAAGTTACTGAGAGTGTTGTGTTTTATTGGCGCTGCAGTTAGGGCGGTCGGACTCAAACTCCGCCCACTTCCTCCCACTGAGATAAACAATTTATCAAAACGTATTTTTTTTATAAATTTATCAAATACTTCATTCGCTCAAAAATTTAAGAAAAGGCTCCAGCAATCTTTATTTACTTTATAAATTTAACAATGGAAAAAAGTGGGCGGAGTTTAAGTCCGACCGCCCGGTTTACAGCGCCAAAAAGTACGACATTCTCGGTAACGTGACGAACTACAGTCAAACAACAAGGGGGTCAAGCAAAATACATTGGTAGATAGGCGAGTGTCCAGACCTGTTCTTCTACGACCGTGCCCTAGACCAGGTTAGTATTTGCAGTTTTGTTGCTGACTCTGAATTTCCCAAGGCGTGTCTAATAAACGGTGATCAAATTGATACAGTAATAGAAACATACTTGCATTTGTATCTAAGCGTTTCATTTTAAATTAATTTGAGAACATTTCTGGCAACTAGTTACCTCAACAACGTTTGATAAATACTGTTTTCCTCCATTTCCCCGTTTACTATAGTTCCCCTACCCTATATAAGTTACTGACGATAAATAAAAAAAATCTATCTGTGTATTCTGTTCTCAGACATATGTTCGAATTATTTTAATATGTTTTTCAAACGGTGCAACTACATTAAATATATTTTATGAAGTGTATATTTCTATGGAAAGATGCAATGTTGGTTTGTACATATGAAAAATATTCACACACATTTATTGGCAAAAATAAGTAAGAAAAGTTTATTTTAAATTTTTAAGGTTCGCCGCAAATTTACAACTATAATATAAAATAGTAATATACGCTTCATGTATGTTACACGCATTCAATTAGATACTAAGAATTTTTATACACACTGACAGGTACGAAGTTCGTTGGATCGGTTGGTAAAGATGGCAAGGTACATTAAGGGGCAGTGTTAGACAATTTTACAGTATTTTTAGTTTTTGAGCTATAACATTGGTTCAAATTGTATTATCAAAATTTTCTCTTCTACAGAGCATAGGATATATTCTTGGTAAACTGCTTGACATAAATAATAATGGAATCTTTCATTAATTTGTCATGCAGAATCATTGCAAGAGAATTTATGAAAGCTTACTTATAATTATCTTGCAATTATTCTACATGACAAATTAATGAAAGATTCCATTATTATTTATGTCAAACAATTTACCACGAATATAGCCTATGCTTTGTCGAAGAGAACATACTGAAAATACAGTAAAATTGTCTAACACTCCTCCATAAGTATCGCCAAGTTCATGTCATGAAAAAAGACTTTTTTTTTTTCAGAAACAGATAATTAGGAAAAAAGGGCAATCTATAAATTTTTTGCAAATTCTGTAAAAGATTATATCAGAGTGGCAAGCTTCTAATAAACAATAACTGTGATGCCTAGACTTATTTAACACCCCACTTATAACGTTAAACCAAACACAAGTGTGTAGTTTTATTAATGGGAATATAAAAAAACGCACTATGTTGACTAAATACCTTTCTAACAGTGTCCTCGCTACGAAGTAGGTATATTTTTATGTACGTGATGTCATTATAGCACGTTGTACCGATTAGTGTTACTTAAAAGTGAACTTACGGCATACGGTTAGCGTGTTGATGTCATTCGTTTATTTAGACGGCCTCGGCATTTTCAAGAAAATGGCCCGGCTGTGAACATCGATCATTTTGGTTGACAGCCGCGTCTACCACAATTGCCGGCTACTTTGCGTTGTACACGGCACAATTAGAGGTTCCTAAATATCCCTGTGGCTGTTCAGTCTTTCACAAAAATTGTTCTGGGAATCTACGGCTCCAATGCCACAATCGGTCCTTTATATTTAGCATTGCTGTACTGTTTAGTTTTATTAAGGACTTTACGTCTAGTCGACAACGAGGTTACTAGAGACGGTCACATACAGATTTATACAAGTACACGAATTGGAAATGAAATAGACATATGTTAAGACCAGTCAATTGAAAAAAAAAGCACATTTTATATTTTTAAGTTATAGAGTCAGTTTTGCAGACGTTACCTGTGACTGCGTTTTCCACTTGTGAACATTTGTTAGCTATCATAGTCGTCCCATGGCGGCAGTCAGAGTCGAAATTTGCGAGTTACGGACTAAGGTTTTGAGAGGCGGTGAGGTTATCGTGAAGTGGATATGGAACAGCGTCTGGAATGAAGGTCGGGGGAAATGGGAGATCCCTGAGAAAAGTCACCAACCTGCGGTATTGTACAAACACGATTCTCACGTGCGGAAAACCCGGTTGACTCTGCCGGAAATCGAATCAGGTTACAAAAATGTTGATAATTTTTAAAAGAATAGCTAGCGAAACCACAACGTGGGACAGCTGTATGTGTGTATATAACAATAAATAAATAGTAGGTCAGAACAGTAGTAGTAAGATACGTAATACGTCTGTGGAGCGCAAGAGAGGACTGACTGCAGTGCTATGTTGTCACGTTGTGCATGTAAAATGTCACCGTTTGACATTTTGCCACTGACGTATTTGTCTCCAATTTAGTCCAGGATTCGCGTGGTGAGCTTATTATGTTATATGTATATGTATGAGTGTATGTATACATATACGCGCACACGTGTTGAAAATTATCGTTTTATTTTTGTAGCACATTTTAGTTCCTTCAGAGCGAAAATTTGGCACATAAATCATAAAACATAAGTAAAAATTCCATTAACTGAAAGTACCGTAGTAAAAATAAATTGAATTAGAATTGCTCAATTTTTATCTGCACCGCGGAGTGCTTGAGTCGAATGTACTCCGATCTTACACTTGAACGTCAAGCTTTACGACTTTGCACTCACACAAGCTGCAGGTAGGCGGGGCGGCCAGCCGCCTTCTAATTGGCGACGATAGGCCTAACTGATCTCGGGCTCGCGCAGATTCGCTCGTTGACTGCCAAGGACCTCCTACGCCACCGAAGATACGCCAGTTGACTTCGTCCGTGATCATAAGACGCGGTCGCCACAATTAAATTACTGAACCTTGACTCGCACACGCGCTGTAGAGAGAGAGAGAGAGAGAGAGAGAGAGAGCAATCTGCGCGAGAGCAGTTGAAGCGCAGTTCGACACGAGTCCGCCTGATGGGTGTCAATGATGGGTCAGTTACCTCCTTCCCTCTCCATTCTTATTAACTCTCTCTGGGAGATATGACATTACTCTTTTGCCAACACTACAACAAATATTCAACCAGAAACTTCGCCTTGGGCAAGGCTGCAGATGACTGTAGTCATGGATGTCTTTAATAGAAGGCCGGAGTCTTGAATGTGGCAACACTGCATCGGGGGGCCTGCTGCTTGTCACTTCTTGGCCACCCTAGTCTCCGCAACGTGTCTAGATGCAGCTTTAGTGGCGTGTACACGTCTACACTGACTAGGGCAGCCAATGAGCGACCGGCAGCAGGCCACCAAAGCAGCGTTGCCACATTCAAGACTCCGGCCTTCTACTAAAGACGGCCATGCTGTAGTTCGAAATTCACCGAGAGATGGCATGAATTCGCTTCGAGCTAGGAACCGTTCGCCGAAATATTTTTACCCTTGTGCAATGAAAATATGGTTTCTTATTACTAGGTACAGGAAGTTTTCGCGAAAATATGTTTGCACCAGTTTGCAGCCCTCCTTCATGGTTACTGGCAGCGTGTCTTTGTGCAGAGGCGTCACTTATTGGACTGTACCAATCAGAACAAGGTTAACAGTGACACCACATGCGTGTCATTTGCGGATAGCACCAAAAGACGCTGGGGGTGAAAACAGCCAACCACTGACGACAAAGCAGAGATGCAGGTGTGCACGTAAGACACTGAAACAAACTGAGGCAAAAATCATTTCGCGAAAACTTCCTGTACATGTTTATAACACACTCAACAGTACTAGAAATTATTACTTATGAATATCGTCGTCATATAATGTGAAGTTATTGGTTGGTAATCAGTGTACCTTTTTACGATTACCATCGCTTGTACAGGTAGTTCACGAGAACGGAAGCACTTTTGAAGACCATCTTGTCTGGAATATTAATGAAACAATATTGTGTATTAGGATATTAGTTGTAAATTTGAGAGTACGGTAAAATCTATAAATGTTGATAGTTAGGTATCTGACTTTGTTTATTTTAAAAAGTGCAAGGATACTATAAATAATCTGAAAATAAAAAGTAACAAGGATTTCAGGAGCACTCACTTTATCCTTAACCACCTATTCTTGGAACTGCATTAACTACGATACAGCGATCAGAAACCCGTGTTATATAGACGTTAACTCGCAGGGATTTATAATAACTAAGACTACTATTGATTATACAGCAATTATTCAAATACCCGTGTATATAATGAGTAGATATTACAGATAACATTTTTTGTAGGAGTGTAGTGTAAATTTTAACATTGCACAAGCCTATGTCAATAAATGCACGTAGCAATGCGTATTTTTACATGTAGCGGAAAGATACTAACTGGCTGAAAATATAAATTAAGCAGTGCTCACTTTATCCCGAAACGCCTATAAATGGGCATCTCGTTGACAGCGCGGTCACTAGTCATGATACCCGATGCCAGGAACTGGGAGAGGAATCGGTGTTTGGCCTTTGTTGGAGAAAAATTACAGCATTCGCCTGGAGCGATTTTTGGAAAGCCGTGGAAAACAGAAATTAGAATTTCTGGGTCTGGACTTCGAACCCAGGTCGTCCCGAATGCGAGTCCAACGTGTTTACCGTCGAACCACCTCGCACTCTACTACTACTACAGGTTTGGAAGATCAAAGTTATTAGTTTAGTAAGGGCAATTTCCGCGTATAGTTGCGTTGGAGGTTTATTTTACGCTAGCGCTCATTGCAACAAACGTTTATAGCGTGAAAAATTCTTAGTTTTATAGTTGCATGAAATAGTTCTAGTTTTGTTGACGTAATAAGAGACTATATTATCATCGCATGGAAAATGGTTAACACGCGTATTATCTCACAAAGAAGTGTCAACGTTAAAGTTTGCATATTATGACACTATCCACGTAGCAAGAAACAATGGATTGACTCAGATGAAATAGTTCGTACATAAGTTAATGTAACGGGCTATTTTCTAAAAAAAACAGTATTTAATAAAACGCAAAAAAGTTTTGCATGTAATTTTAAAAAGTTGTTGAATATCGCGTAAATATCCTGTTTTAGCGTTCTTTAAAAAAATAGTTGTTGTATGAAGGGACCCTTGTTTTTCGCGAAAAGAATTTTGTCCCAGTTTGTTTCAGCGTCTTACGTGCACATCTGTAATTCTGCTTCATGGTTATAAGCAGCATGGCTTTGTCACAGAATATTTAGGAATACAGAAGTGAAATAGTCGGCAGGAAGGCGAACTCAGTCACACACGCCAGCAAAATGGCTTCCCTGGCCAGCAACATGGCGGAAACACCTACTGCCAATCAGCGTGAGGCAGCTGCTCTGCTAGTCGGCAGCCAGGCCAATAGGAAACCTGTAGTAACATGCAGGAGCCAAACAGACAC
>PNEQ01118225.1:0-68311 GCA_003012365.1 Medauroidea extradentata
GAGAACCTAACTCTGATGCCACCTGTTGGTGGAGTTTTGAACTGTCTGAAGCGCGGAGCAAGCTGTATCGACCACGGCGATTCGAGTTCGACTATAGCGTCACATAATTCTCGCGCCAATGGAGTCTAATTATAATGTATGTATGAATGTCAATAAGATCATAAGTAAATATTTTGAAGTGTATTAAATACAGACAGGTTGAGTTCGTCATGTGTTCTTTCACTAATGTTGTATTCAAATAGGAAAATACACGGAACTACGTACAATAAATCGCTACCAACCATACAAGCAGTAAAGTAACTCTTGTTAGTGGTGATGTCTATGCAGTAACGGCTAGTGATTTTTTTCAAAGGTTAAATCTTTAGTGCTCACTTTATTCCGAATGGCCTATAGAAACACACACATAGAACGAACACATTTCTCCGCGGATGCGCGGTCACAACGTTTCGCAGACTACATCTGCTTCATCAGGTGAGTGGAGGCACACTGAAGTCTATTGTCCAGCGGTGGTTGGTAATCAGTACACCTAGCGGCCAGAGGGCGAACTAAGGTGCGGCGGGAAGTTTGAAATAAGGGTTTGTTATCTGAGGTTAAGGCCAGTTTTGAACGTTATATCTTCGATGCTTCTCTCATATTTGCAGCTTGGAGTAACAATCTGTGTAACAAATATGGCTACTTTTTGGTCCAACATTTTGCACTCGTTAAGTTATGTGAACTTTTAGGTGTAAAATATTTGTATCCACTTTACACACACAGCAGCATTGCATTTAGATGCTATGATAGTTAAAAAGTCACGCATGTTGGGTATGGTACATTTCAGGTTCCAAGTTTGTTAAGGTTAGAAAGTTCATTGAGTTTGTTCCGTTTGGTTGTGTAACCTTGCACACATGTTTAGCTTTAAAAACGATTAAACATGGCTGCTGAATGTATTTATCTAAACAGTTTTAAGACCACTGGTGAGATTGTGGCATTAGTACAGTACCTAGTTTTACATATTTCCTGAAAATTCTTTTGTAGAATTTAAAATTTTTGTATGTGTGCATTTGCTCTGAAGTACTGTAGGAGAAAGTGTTGCTATCATCTGTGAAATTACTGAATGTCTTCACTTGAGATTTTAAACTGACGTAAAAAAAAATGTTTGTACCGAGATAGAGCACTCGAAAATAATGTTTTCTGTACATAAAATGTTAAAATTTAACCAATTTTATAACAATGTTGTGGGTGGCATTGTCATTTTCAGTGGGCTGTTAACTTAGTTCGAAGATTTGTCTAATTAGCATGAATGGAATGTGCAGTAAAATAATACTTCAATTGTACTGTAGTTACTAAAATATGTAATTATAATTTAATTTTTATTACTTTTGTTATTAACCTTGTATGGAATCCAGTCACTTAAAATTGACATAATTTACTAAAAATCTTCTGTACTGGCATATATGAACTGACCTTGCATTTTGTTTTCTCAGCGATTTCTCAGTGAATATGTCTAAATGTGTGTGCTGATTTTATTACCTCAAACAGTATGTGTTTAATAAATGCTTACAGCTGTATTGGAACAAATTTTCTGTACAAATGTACGGTTTGAAATTATTTTTCGAAGAATGGAGCCACAGTTTACCAAACAAAGGCTTAAAGTAAAATACTGTGTATTTACATGAATGAGTTATATTAAAAAATACAAGGGCTACCAAATTTTATTATAGAAATGCTTTTCAGTTATATAAATACTAATGGAAGAATATACATAGTATACATTGGTTTCAAAAGCAAAAATTGTTAATTTAATAAAATCTCTTCGATTATAATTATAATTGAAGGGAAGAGGCCGTTAGAATATCAGTATGTACAAAAGACAGAACGTGTTGGTATATGTCATTCGGAATAAAATGAGCACTAAAGATTTAACCTTTGAAAAAAATCACTACAGTAGTTGTTACTGCATATTAGTCAACATTAACAATAGTTGCATTATTGTTTGTATGGTTGATAACAAATAATTGCATGTAGTTCAGTGTATATTCTTATTTGAATACAGCATTAGTGAAAGAACATAAGATGTAATCGACCTCTCTGTATACGATGTGCTTTAAAATATTTATTTATGCTCTTATTGACATACCTACTAACTGTGTAATTTTACTTCATTAGCGCCACCACAAAGTGATTCAACCCCCTGCTGAATTCAAAACAACCGTTGACACACAGCCGCTAACGCTAGCAACAGACGTAGTTCAAAAGTCCTCCGACAGGTGGCATCAAAGTTAGGTTTTCACCGCTTCGTTTCGCTCGCTTGAAAGCGAGTTGAGTCAGGAGTGTGTTTGTCCGTTGTGTAATAAATATGGGTTTCTGATGAAAATTCATAAACAGTTACTTCTAATACTTTTGAATATCGTTGGTGCTAATCTATCATGTTGTATGTTCGCTAGCCTGAGCATGTGAAAATGAACATTTCTTTTTTTTTTTTTTTTTTTGTTCCACACATTAAGAAAATAACGTTTTTTATTGTGTTTGTAAATTGTGTCGTCGTCGTTCATGGCAGTGTGCTGAACGGAACTTGAAATCTTGAATTGTGTGTGTCGTGTGTGTATAGTGGTGGTTTTGAATTGCAAATTGATATACTACGTAGTGTATGCATTTACGAGATAAGTAATGGTAAGAGTGTGTCGTAACCAATTAGAGTCGATGAAGAGAAAACTGTGTCATAAAACGTTAACTCGCAGGTATTTATATCTAATATTACTATTGAGTATAGCATATATACAGCGCCCGTTGATTTAATGAGTAAATGTTTCAGATAACATTTATCAGAGCAGTGTAATTTAAATGTAAACATTGTACTAGCCTATGTAAATAAAAGCACGTGGCAATGCTTATGTTTACATGCAGTGGAAAGATGTAAACTGACGGAAAATAGAAAAAGATCAGTGCTTTTTTGAATGCTCACTTTATCCCGAATCACCTATACTTGACAGATACGTGCAAAAATACAGAAGACAATACAAAATAGCAGAAGCGCATATCACGACAGATTATTTGACACACCATTATTGGCACATTTCTTGCACTCGCCATGTCTATTTAAATATTTTGTCAGGCTATCAGTCTTGCGACTAACTTCATCTTGTGAAATTTGTGCCGGGCACAAACTACAAATGTGTAATTTACGTATTGTTCATTAGTAGAGACATGCATTTGTGACTTTATTTTATGTCCCAAAGTGGTGTTATTTTTAGCCAAAAGTGGTGTTATTTTCAACCAAAAGTGGTGTTATTTTCTGCTAAAAGTGGCATCGAAAAGGGGTGCTATTATAAACACTGACTTTGTGCCCGATAAAAGTTTTATACTGTATTGGACAATGGCGGGAAAGGCCGCTAGGCTACTAATTACAGTTAAAACAGAAAGAATTGTGCATTGTTATTTAGGCTATTCTTGGTGACAAGGAGAAGTTTTTTTTTGTTAGGCCAATTTTTTTCTGTTAGATTTTGGCAAACACAAACATTAGAGAAAAATGTTTAAGTGTAATATTATTTTATGTACTTGGTTACAAAATTTATTAATATGAGTAACACTGAGTGTTTTAGGGAAGGTAACACGAGGATACGGCAGGCCAATTTTAAAAACCCTTTTATGTAGTACAATAGAATAAAAAAACATTCTTAAATCCTAACCAACTAAACTTTAATGTACAGTCATCTCTCGATTATACGACCCCGGGAATAACGATCCTTTTTCCAGGAACCGTGGAAAATTGAAAAAAATAAAATTTGCTTTAAAAAAATAATTTAAAGAAAATAGCAGAAAAAGGTTTTGCATTTATTATAGCCTCAATGGTTGCAGTTATTTCTCAAAAATTGTACTGCCATACTGTGTGTTTGTTCTAAAAATGTACGTTGCTGCCCCTCCCTCCCAAGCGACGCGATAGCCAGCCTGACCGAATGCCCCTTCCCATCCCCCGGCAGATCGGTGACCCGCCTGCTTCTTTCCCTCCACGGCCAACCACTCCAATAAGGCAGTTCACTCACCTCTTTTTCATCATGTGCACACTTTTTTTTTTTTGCAACTGATTTCTCGTGCCCTTGGATACGGTAGTCTATATTTGTGCCCGTGATATTACAATTACACGTCGTGTTTATTTAAGCTGCATTACATTTTCCGTTTTGTTAACTAAGTGCTATAAAATGTCCTTTAATGAGATATACATAGTAATGTTTATAAATCATTCTTCTTAACAAGTAAAAGCAGGACAGTTCATCATTTACTCTATCAAACGTCGGATGCATGTCTCAGATATGAGTGGCGTAGGACAGTACGACACTTGACGACAGCACGTCTGGTGCGATTCACTGGCCTTCACGTGCGCTCCTGCCTATACACACGCACGTACACGTAATCGGCTCCAGCTGTGGATACTCTTTTATAAGTCAGTGAAAAGAAAATGTGAAACAGCACTATGTAGGCTTAAAGTTGTTCTGTGAATGTGTTATCCAAGTTTACTAACAACGATCGACATCTTGATGTTTGTAATTGTTTACTGTTGGTGAACAAATTGAAACTGAATATCAAATCCCTCTCCATGCGCATTTGTGAAGTGTGTAGTAAATAACTCGTGCACAGAGTAGAATCATTATACAAGCAGATTATTTTCACACAGCCAGCAGAGCTAGACAAGTGAAAGAACTGCAAAACAAAGGGAGTAGTGTTATAATCACGTCCCATCTGCTGAGTGAGCGAGCAACAGGAGCGGTGACTAGGTAGTGGTCAAAAGTGGCACAAGTGACATAGGTTAGACACAATGTGTATGTTGTTTTTGAACTAATCAGTTTCCAGATAGGTCCTTGCGCACACATTATCGTACACGTGTGTGATCACTCGCTGTCAAGACAAGGTCCCAATAGAATTACAGTTGCCGGCAAAGTTTGTGCCTAATGTGTCGACGAAAAGTCTTATTTGCATACCATGACATTCAGAATGTACGTATGTGCATATTAAAATAAATTACTATTTTAATCAACAACATTGCGGTAGTGCCTTGTAAATAGTTTCGAAACGCCGACATTGCTGGCACTTTCATGTACTTTGCCTTGCCGACGATATTTATGTTTCATTATCATGCAACGTCCATTGTAGGTATCTATTTATTCAAAATACTTCACTCTACTGAAATATATTACTATTTCAATAAACTTTATTGCGGCTTTCTTGCATATAACTTCCAAAAACTGTTGTTGCGGGCGCAAGAATCTATACTGCCGCCGACGTTTTTGCTAAATTTTGAGCCAACGAAATGTTATATATCCGCATCCATTGTATCTATTTACTAAAAAATGCTTCACTCTACTGAAAAATATTACTATTACAATAAACTTTGTTGCGGTATTCTTGAAAATAATATCCCAAAATGGACGTTGCGGGCTCAAGAATTTTAGGTATAGGCAACGTTTATGATTTATATTTAACTAAACAAAGGTCGTAGATCCACTTCAATGGCATACTTTTAAAAACTAACGCGTTTGCTTTTCAAAATAAATGAGTGTCATTTTATAAAAATGCGTAATTTTTGCGTCAAAGATGAGTGATCGCCGATTCGATAAGAAACGGTAAATGTCAACATTTTAGAGATTGCTGAAAATTTTTCAAAATTTTAATAACGACCCTATTCCCGGGAATTGTGAAGGGTCGTTAAATCGGGAGTTGACTGTATTTATTCATCCATTCTCGAATGTTTGGATAGTGTACCTTCTCCAATGGTATGTTTGTCTTTACAAATGCTGCCGTTGCATCCCTAATAAATTCCATGTCACAATCTTTTTTACTTTTTGCATCACAAAAAGACAATACAATGGATGCTTTTTGCTTGGCTGCATTTCCACCTCGTTGCTCTACCAGACGTTTGAGTTTGTCACTATTAACGTGTTTGTTGCACACATCTTTCCTTTCTCGACTGATAAGACACGTTACAATGTCTAAAAAAACTGTTTGTTCAGCACTTGCGTACATTTCGTGATCAGAAAACTCTGACACTCGCTGTTTAGCAGAAACGTGTGGTTTAGGCATCATATTTACATGCTTAAAAATAATGCAATAAAATTTTCAAAACCAGCCATGGTACTTCCTGTTTGTATCGCTGTCGTAATTGTAAACAAAATTCTATCTTTCAAATGATTTTTCCGTTGCGACTCTCAATGGTCGAAATAATCTATCTCTCAATATTCGTTAATCAATTAATATGTGTTAATCGATTATCGCACTTTGACGCATCCATTTAATGGTATTTTCTCTGTTTACTAAATTTAATGGTATTTTCTCTGTTTACTAACAATCTCGCTGTATTTTCATATGAATGAATAATTAGCTTTATTTGTTTAAAAACTCCTAAATTGGCGCAAAAATTTGTTTTATCGCAAATGCGGTACATGCGTGTCTCTATTCATCAGGTGTGGAGTATTTCCGTACATTGCTACACATTTTCGTCACATTCAGTAACTAACCCTTAGAACTAAACACTTAAAACTTTACCCACGTGCAAAGATACTTAACAAAAATGGAAACCAGGAAAGTTCTTGAAGAATAGATCATTTCAAACAAACTCTGCTAAAATTCTTAGTTCAGTTCAGTGTAAAATGGGGGAAAAAACAAGACTTACGCGTGCAACTTGCACCGTGTGATCATCGACAATGTTATGTTACTGAAATTATTCATTCCATTTAATTCATGTTAAATACAGTAAGCTAAAATTATGTAACAAAAATTAATTAAATCCTAGGTGGCAGCAAACGTTGCTCCTTATAAATGGACATTAGCAAAATTTATTTTTAACCATTGGCAGTACTGGTGCCAAACTAAAACTGTTACTATACAAAGGCCATGTTTAGGCAAGTGAAAATATTTCAGTATTTGAGCCCTATTATAACTCATTTTGCAATGGTTGTGTTTATAATATTTCCATGTCTCAGTTTACTATTTTTGTGGGAACTGGATTTGACATCCCTAATGATAACTGCAGTAAAAATAGTTTGGATTTGGAAATAAAAGTATGTTACTGTCAAGCTATTACGTTATCTCTATAATATTCTATCATTTCAGTATTTCCAAAGATAACAAAGAGTGGTACAGTATATGTAACACAGAGACTGTTCTTGCTTTGTGGTTGCATTAAGACTTGCTAACATTGCATAGACATTGTAAATACAGTAGAATCCTGTTATAACACTTCTGAAGACACCATTAAAAGTCAATGTTTTAACAGGAAACCCTTATAACAGGGTAATTTTCTATTATGTATAAAATTGATTTGGCAACCAAATGAAGGTTGTATTATAACCAAAAAATGTTGTTATAACATTGTTATACTGTATGTTTAATAAGAGTGATTTGACTGAAAAGAAATGCAGACCACCTAAAAGTAGGTATTTTACCAATCTAGTTATTCTTGATGCATAGAGTCTTAACAATTTTATAATTGCTCAATTTTTCTCATGTAATTGCCATACGTGTTGTAACGCGTCCCGTCCTCGGGCCGCGCTTCCCTCACCGCCAAGGGTTTTCCTAAAGTTTTCTTTTCTTCGAAGCGGAGTTCGTTAGAGAGGTTTTCACCAAATAAAAATATATTTTGTTGCTTCTGTACATTGGCGTTTCCACGATCATCAACTACCAGCCCGCCATTTATTGTTTTAACTTCCACTACAATCAGAACAGGGGATTTGAACAACATTCACAAAAGCACCAGCGTACAAGTGGGCGAAGTTCCAGTTACATCAAATACTACATTAAAGTTCGTGTTAGGGTGCGGTCAGTCCCGGATGCATGTGGATCGCTGACTCAGGTTTTCGCGGCCTCCGGTTGCTAGTATGTTCAAAAGTCTCTCTCTCTCCAACGACTATATCCCAAGAAAATAAAACAAGAAAGTTCAATTTACACTACTGGTGCACTCAACGTGCCCTCAGTTCTCAGAGTCAAACAAGAATTAATGAAAACCACCGGCCCTTGCGGCATCGCCGTTCGGCCGCCCCACAAAACGCGCTTGCCGATGTCCCGAGTCAAAAACCTTATTCTCTCTCGACCTCGGCTAGCTTCCCTCGCGCCCTACCTACCGCACCCTGACGGAATTCCTCCGCCATACAAAATGGAGTACAGTTTATGTTTACTTGTTTGCTCAAATTTTGGTGCTAACCAACAGGATTAGCTCGCACCTGCTTAAACGGTATTATAATTACCCAGGACATTATTTAAGATGTAGACAAATACACAGGCTAACATAGTTTTTAAACAAATAAGTGGATCAGGGCGCAAGAATATAGTTCCCATGGAAAGCACACTTCCCCAGTCAGTTCTCAGAACAGTGCGCATCACAGGCCACACCACCTCACAGCCAATCACAACACAGGATCCTGAAAGTTACCATTTAGGGCAAGGATTCCTAGAAATGCCTTAGCTGGGCCGGAGCCACCAAATCGCATCCCTTAACAGCACATCTCTATCTAAGAAGCATTAAATTTAACAAGAATTAAAGTATCCAAAATATCTGAACGTTGGGGGCTTATTCAACAAATTGCCATAACTGAAAGTTACTTGAAATTCTCTCCTGATGAATTTGGTACTAAACAAGCTGACAAAAATACCACATCTAGCTGACTGCCTTCCATAAATAAACACACTGGCCCAATTTCCAAACTGCCTCTACAGGTAGCACCTGTCTCTGTCCATGTCCTTGGCCCTCAGACCACTTACTTATTGCTGTCACTGAACTACCTTGTCACAGGACAAGCTGCACCACTCACACTTACAAAGACATAGTCAAATTACACAATTATGCCTACCATTACACTTTAATATGAAGGAATGGATAATTACCACTAAAACTTAATATCATAAGCATAAGGTATGCTGGTGGGTTCCAGTGCCCTTTACAGTGTACAAAAGACATGTGTCCATCTTGTGGGTACGTACAAAAATGACATTTACAGAAGTATGGTACCTACAATTAGAAAGTGAATAAAAAAGGGCTTGGAGAATACTTTAAAAAAATAACTGATAGTTAAAAATTTTTGGAACATTTGAATTTCCTCTCTATCGCCAGAATGAAAAAGATTTACCCAACCCTAGGATTATCAGATATTGTGTGTAAGCTACCAAACAAAATTTATAGCTGTTATATCAAGTGAAAGTGTTCGGCGGGTGTCTGAGTAATAAAAAATAATTCAGTAATGAAAATAAGAATTTGTCCATAAAAAGTTTTGGAGGTTTTCAATCCACAACCAGTTAGTGCAGAATATTTAACGGAGTGCATTATATAACTGCAGTGTTACATTGTCTTAAATGTCTGTTTCAACAAATCTGCTGCACAGGCGTGAGGCTGGAGTGGTGAGGAAAGGGAGTACAAGTAATCGAGGGCAGATGCCTTATGAAGTAATAATGCATGTTGTGTGCATATCAGATTATGGTAACTTTATAGTACGAAAAAAGTTTTTTGGGTTGAATTTTTTGCAGCAATCTTTCAGGAATACCGGCATTTTTCTCTAGGACACCTTAGTAACGTTTTTAATCCCTTCAGAAGTGTTATACGAGGGTTCTACTTTATTTGCGTTTAAACATGATTTTGAGTTTCATCCATTACTAATGTTCGTGACATTTCTAGTATGTACTTTTTGTCATATGTAATATACTTCAACATAGCTACTTATAGAACTGTACTTACTTGAATTTCATAGCTACTCATTGGAACTTAAAACAGTGGTGGTGTAAAAAACTTTACAATATTAACAGTAACTAAAATTACTGTTCTGAAAATAGTTGTAGCTAAGCAGTGGCAACACATTAATTCATTCCTCTACTGATTCTGCCTGCATAATAGTACACAAAGTTCACTTCTGAAATTGGTAGATGCAATTTTATGTATTTGTTGGTAAGGAGAAATAACAGTTTCATTACATATTGTGTTGTTTTACATGAAAACTGGAAGCATTTGACCCTAAAACATTACCAGTACCAAGTACAGGTTCAAGTATCTCAGCTAAATTCATAAATGTGTGTGCCTCTTGCTACAAGTAAAGGCGGCTGTATTTATTGGGACACTTTGATGTTTTAAACCGAGTAATTTAATTGCCTTGATCGAAAAGGAAAACATTTGTGGTTGAGGTCCTCAGAGTACTGTGTATGCCAAAAAATTGTGTTCATTGTTTTTAGTGGTTTTAGAATAAATGTTGGATATTGACAGGAGTTTATAGTGTCTATAAGTTCTAGGGGTGGTTCTTACTTTACACATGAAAGCATCATATTTATGATGTACATAAATGAGCCCAAATGATGTTGGTTGGCCAGTTAAAGTTTTTATTTTAAAGGTGCCTACTGTATGCCTGAACATGTTATAGTATTAGGTGATCATACAGGTAAACCCATGACAGGAGATTTTTTTTTTTTTCAGCCAGCTTCATATTCGTGACTGTATACTGGCTCATGACTGAATTCATAATGTACAAGTAATACCGTAATACTTATAAATAAAAATGTGTTAGTTTGAATGTGAAGTTAACTGCAGTGGTCCAGATGTTAGTGTGCGTGTTTGCAAACTACAAGGTTGTGGGGTTGGAGTCACCATTTTAAAATTTTTAACTTTGATATTTTTATGGACTGAGGAAGGTGAAATTTGGCATGTCCCATTGTGATGTTAAACTTTTTTTATGTTATTAGTATGTGACACAATTTTTGGTAAAACTTTTTAAAATGAATGTTTTAAAGGATAATGTAGAAAGCAATTCTTTTAAGTTTCATAGGTTACTGAAAGTGTAAAGTAAATTTGTGGTTTATTTGTTGGACATTTCTAAAAATTATAGCTTGTCATTTCATGGTCAACATTGTTTATGTTGTTATTAAAATGCATACTCTTGTTTGCATCCCTCTTTATGCCAGTATATTTGATACTTTTTAGAATGTGTTCTGCAGTTGTGTATGTTGAATATACAGCGTACTCAATGTTATAGTTTTCTAAACTGTAGTAAAATCTTATAGGCACTTTGAATTTGCTATATTTCAGTAATATTTCTTACTGAATAAATTTTAGAATGTTAAAGGGTTATTGTGTTTTATTTATTTACTGTAGTAATTTGCTACAGTATTTACATTACTATTTGCAAGAAAGAATAATAATTTACCGTGTACATGTACTTAAAATAATTTTTGGAAATTTATTTTAAAGTGTTACACAGATGAATATTGTGAACTCTTGCCAGTCTATGGTTCTCAGGGATTAATGACACTCATATTTGCTAAAACCTTAGATTTTTGGTAATTTTGTCGTCGATTTCTTAAAGCCAATTGTATAGAAACTAAAAGTTTCTTACATTATTGCACAATATTTATACTAACGTCATTAAGCATTGAATACACGCTTAAACACAGAACAATTGTCAGTGTAAAAAACTATACAACAGGGCTGTAAAATTACTGTGAAAACATGCAGCACTTAAGACTTGTTTCTTTCACTTTCATTACCAGTGCACTGATAAATACTGTAACATGCTTTCAAAAGTAATACTGTACTGTATTTATTAAGAAGACTTTTTCAAACAGAAATACATATGAAAGGAATGTACAATGTCTGGTTTTTTATATAAAAAAAACATACTGTGCTGTTCTATTGTTTCTTGCTGGAAAATCAGAAATTTAATTAAAATGTATAAATTAATTATAATATTCTTATTTCATCTTTAGTTATTTTGCCAAAAGTTACATTTTGATGTAGTACATTGTTGTCTTTAGGAAGCGTGAAAATCAGTTTCATTTGTTTTTTGCTCCAAAACAAGTTATTTCATATTCTGTAAATAGTATACATATACTACCTATACATTCATTTCAATAGTTAGCTATTTTATGAATTAAATGACAACCTAGATGGCTAAGACTTCTTGAGTACTGTCAAAAAAGAAAACTAAACATTTGAATACAGCGCCATATAAATATCAGCAAAGGGAATATCCACAGTGAGGTTTCTTGTAAATAACTAAAGTATTAGATTTATTCTGAATAAAATTACTGTATTCTCTAGAATAATACATTGCTTCTCAGTTTCATTAAATGTTCACACTTACTTGAACAAACATTAAGCCAGCATGCAACATCTTATTAGATTATCAAGGGATGAAGAATAAATGAGTACAAAGTTTTTATTTGCTGGTAAATTGTAGACTAGTTTAAATTTGATATGTAAAAGTAAATTGCTTCCACCATGTGTAGCTCTGAATCCCTTGGTAACAGCTCTCACATTAACTTAATACAACACAACTGCTTTAAAAGGGGATGTTTGTACATGAGCACTTGAGCTTGCAAGGGAGGGTATATTTCAAGTACTGTAGACAATCTCTTGTATTTAGTGAATTATTAACATCTAGTTGTAGACTTGAGCCTGTCACACACAAAACTATTTTCCTCGAGAGATTGCATGCAGATGGTCTCAAACGCTGCTGCACAGATTCATCGACTGGAAATATTGCTGCTTATGTGTATTATTACTTTCTGGTGTACTGGTATTGTATTCAGTAATTGGAACAGTGCCATTTTCATAAAATTTCCCTTGCTATTTTTAATCTCGGCCAGTGAGAAAAAAGAAGTGGCATCATGTCCCAACTAATAATGGAGAAAAGGTTATATAGTGTATTGGCTGTTAACTTGGTAACACGCTCGTCACAAGAACAACAATCCTGTGTTCTTAATGGTAAATGTAGGAAGGAAACATGTTCTAACATTTTACAAATTCTAAGCTTTTGTTTTAATTGAACAGGATCAGTTTCACTGTGGCCACGCTATCACGTGAACAAAGAGCAAACATTTGCAGCTGCCATATTAATGTATGTAAATGACTCGCGGGACTTGGAATATTTCTGGCCAAGTAATTTTCGATTACTGACTCTTTAGTGGCATAGTATAGCACAGCGCAAATGATAAAATAGCATGCATCTACACACACAAAAACAGCTATACATCTCTCTCTTGGGAAACATTAAAGGTTTCAGAGTACAGAGATTCCTTGCACCATGAGCTGACCAGAGTTTCCAGTACTGTACTATTGTTAACTTTGATTTCACCTGTCATGTGCAGCTTGGAAGAAAAAATGTGAATTGGATGTACAGTATTACTGTAAATGCAGTATGGTGTAGTAAGCATTAAATATTAGTTCTTGTCTCAAATTTGACAGCTTTGACTACACCTTATTTTGGTTTCTGTGTGAAGGTATTGCTTATAGGGGTTTTATGAATCTGATTTTATGTAGTTTGTATACTAAGTACATATATATTACATTATTTTTTTTTTTTTTTTTTTAGAAGAATCAATTCTTCTAACACTCCGTGGCCAGTCATACCAGTCTCTTGCATACCAAAGGTTGTTTTAATCATAAAAATAAAGGACTTAAATTTTGCCAGGCAAGCACTAGTGACAAGGTGCAAATGGAACTGTTTTTTAACAAAGCTTATTGTCTTAGTTAATGTATGTGTTAAAATTATGTATTATTAATGTTTAAATTGTAACAAAAACTATTTACAAACTAATGTGTTGTGTTTATATGGTGCTGTTCATTTCTTCTCTTCAGTTTCTGCTTTGCTTTCCGGTACGATATGAATTACATTGCTATTTTAACTAATCACTTTATTAGATGATTTCTTGCTTATCAAGTATAAGGGACTTTTAAGAAAACTTCTTGTATTTACAGTATGTTGCAGTTTGTGTGCCTATTGTGGTTTGATTTGTGGAGAAGGGTTACAAATGTGTTTTCTTTATGGTTTAGTATATGACTAAAAAGTTTAATTTCCATTTTTGTTTGGTTTTCAGATTGAAAAACAAGATTTTTAAATTAAAGTTATTGATGGGCTTTGTTGTTTATAGTACAGTTTTTGGAAAACTTTTATGAAGTTGATAAAAAGTTAAGGTGTGAATTGTTCTATTCTTTATGTTAAGACCTGTTTTGTTATTTTTCTCGTGTTAGTGTTGAGTCGCTTCACATTTTGAACTGTGTTAATTTAAAAAAAAATTCCTCAAATTTCTTCTGTTTTACCATGAATTACCTATTGTTAGTTTTGTCTCATTTTCTTTTTTGGCCCTGTTTGTTAAATTTATTTAATTTTTTTTTGTGCATTGTTAATCTACCCTGTACCAATGTACTAGATTTTACACACAAATATATACATCCATTGTAGAAATTATGGTAGTATTGTAATTTATTAATACATGCAATATAAGTTTTTTTCGTTGACTTTATGCACTAATAGTACATACTTAGTTAAATATTTTGGTTAAATTATGTACGATACCTATGCCTCAAAACGTGTGGAGAAGGTTGAAGATTACAAAAATGTGTGCGTCATACACAGTAAATCCTCACTAAATGTTGCCTCGCTTAAATTAATTTTGATATTTTATTATTTGTATTTTGATACTGTAGTTCACTTAATGTCTGTCACTGTTTCTGTTACATAGTTGAGTGGACTGTAAGTGTGACTGATGTAACAGTTGGATTTCTAACAATCTATAATGAACAATTCCACTGGTACAACCACTCCCCGCCATATTTGATTTGAGATCGTCTTTGTTGGTTGGAACAGGGATGCCAACCGAGGTAATGGCAGCGACAAGGCCGCCAACTCTCACAAGCAACGTTGCAACTCCCAGCATCCCAGGAGTGGAAAATTCAAAATATGTGTCCTTTTTTAAACACCTATCTACAATTTACAAGTCCGAAACAGTTTCGTTAAGGGGAGCGAGTATCTTTTATAAAGTACATGTATTTAAATGGGAAAACATTTCGTATTCAGGTACAGTTATTTAAAAACTATTGATAAAATCAACTTGGGGTTTTGGCACGTAATTAAGCATACCTGCTTGTGCCTTCACTACCAAAATGATTTATATAGCTCTTTTTTTTTTAATTATTTTTTTTTTTAAATTTTAAAATGCAACCTATTTAAGTAAAATTGGTAAGGCACACTACATAGCACACTAAGGAAGTTACGTAGAATATTCCTACCAAGTTTGAAGTCTGAAACTTAAATAGTTTTTGAGAAAAATGTACCTCAATATGAAAAAAAGCACTTTTGAGAAATCAGGCTTTAAAGTTGATGGTGCACGTTTTTAATTTCAAAATCCTCCTGGACAGTAAATTTCACTGTCTTCTATCTTCCTTTTGCGATGTCTCATCACTTTCTTCTTTTTATTTTCTACTTGGACTTCTTTGTCAGTCTTTTTTCTTCTTTCTGCATCTATCCCTGGCTTGATTTGCAATCTCTCAAGAACATTGGCTTTGGCAACAGAACCTTCATTGAAACAAACCACTGCATCATAAACAACACAAGTCCAACACATTCAAGCTTGGTAGTGTCAATATCATTGGCATACGGTTTGCTTTGTAAAACAGCAGCAAACCCTTTGGAATCTCCATCTCCAAAATACTGGACATAACACAGGCAAAGTTTCTGCTCAGATCGAGCACACAGTTGCTCCAGCAACCTCCATACCACCATTGGAGCCCTCTTAAGAGGAGTCCTCGACTGGTGCACGGACGGCGTTGCAGCGTGTTACGCACATACATTTTTACGCGAAACCGCTTAAGTTATTCATATTATGTTTACCTACGAAAAGAACAAATACTTGAAACCATGCTTCTATTTTTTCAAAAATGCAGCACGCTTGTTAGAAACATGATATTCGGGTCTCTCAAAATGGCTAAAAATGGGTATTTTAGACTGTTGTAACTCCAAAAATATTACCTGAATTCGTAAAGTGCGAAACGAGAAGCATGCTTTGTTCTCTACTTCAAACTATTCAAAAATAAAATATTGGGGCCACCGCTTAAAGTCCCATAGTAAAAAGACTACAATGGAAACCTTGCACGCCAGTTTGGCGCGCTGCGAATAGAGGCGATATGCTTCTCGTCCAGCGTGGGACACTGGCTCTTATCGTTACGCTGTTCCCACGCGGCAAAGGTGGAAATTTGACACCGCGAAGGACTCCTCTTAATTCGCTGCACATACATTTTTGTGTTCTTCCATTTTATCTGGATTTTGTACATTTATTTTATGAACAAAGCCTGTACAAAATTTTGATAAGCATTCAAAATCTAATACTTTGCAAGTGTCTAATTATGTTACAGTCACCACTCCATTTATAGATGTGTGTCCCCGCTTTTGCCACATACCGTCAAATGCAGCAGCCACATCTGATCTTCCTTCGTTTTCTAGTACAGCCTCTTGTGCTGCATTTCTCATAGATGCTTCAATATAAACATGACGAATGCCATGCGATGCATTGAAAAAAATTGTAATGTGATTATGTAGGGAGTGGAAAGGTTTAGTTCTAAGTTTTGTCTAGTATGAATGTTAATGTATGCAAATTTAAGTTTGTTACAGTAAAGAACCATTCAATTATGCAGGAACAAACAATTTTATACAAGTCGCTAAAATATCTAATAGATATTTATTGTTTCACGCTTGTTTTGTTGAAATCATAATCTCAAATGTGCAGTGCAGTCGCCTTTGGTATCATAACCTAAATTTGTATCAAACCTTATGTTGTAACAAGTTGATGTTTTGTTTTTGTCTTGCACAAAAGGGTTTAAAGAGAATAGCCTACACATGAAATAAATAGCTATCTTAGTATTTTTATTTAAGGTCATTGGTGCTTGCTGTGTTTTTTATTTCTAAAGTTGTGGGTCTTAACACATTTTAAGTTGCATTAGACATTTTTGAAATTGTTAAAATTATTTTGTTTGGAAAAAACTTTCTAGAACACATAATTTTAAAGCAGCTGCAAAACGGAAGTGCTGTACTTACTGGTAATGTATTTTTCATTTGTGGTAATTGCGTTGAGTACTAAGAAAGGCTTGAGCTACATGAAATTAAATTTGAAATTATTTTCGTGAATGGATTGCAATATAAATAACTTTGGTACAAAAATGTAGAATTTCACAAAAAGTACATAGTTTCACTCTAGGCAATTGCTAATGAGTAAAATCACTGAATTAAACTTTTTATTTTCAGTTTTTCCGTCTTTGGTTAAGGCAGAGATGCCAATGTCTACGGATTTTCCGTAATTTCTACAGATCGCAAAGATAAAATACGGACTACGGATGTCACAGTTATTTACTACTGAAACTGTAAAATTGTAAAAATTTCATCTTTCAATATCTGAGTACCGGTACTGGCAAAATGTCCCAGCAGTAGTATGGGTACTTGGCTGTAACTTGCATGATAATATTAAAATGCGTCATTCATTTTTGATTTCAGTTTATTATAATATATATGTTGTATACGTTATGTTGAGAAATATTTTACGAATCACGTCTGCTATAAGTATTGTGCTTTGTTTACATTACATTGCTCCATAGTTGATGAATGTACGATAAATCTGGTTTGTGCGAGTATTTCGGACTGTGTACGAAATACAACTCCCTGTTTTTGTACATTGTGGTTCGGGAACTTTAACGTTTTATTTAATCACTAACCAATGTGTTATTAATATTGAAACTGCAAACGTACCAAATGCGCTGTGCATACGTAAAATGTGCCTAGGAATACACCAGTATGCTGTTTAACTTTTTCTCATCGCACGGGTAAAAATGTCATGTGTTAAAACAACACGGACTGCGCTACCGTAAAACGTACCGTGCAATTAATGCTTATGTGCTGTATTTCTCTGTCTTTTATCTTATGACGCATGCGCAGTATGTAGGCAGGCGCGCGACCATGATTCATTGCGAACTATTTGCAGATGCAGAATGCCGCTTTGGTGCTTGTTTTGAAACTTGTTTGTTGTGATTATAGCTTTATCAGTGTGAATCACAAGTGGTATTAATATTTCAATATGAAATGACTATAGTGCTAACGTGTTATAAAGTGCGCGCTTACAATGATGGAACAAGCGAAGAAAATGAAAATTAGCTCTCAGAAATACCAGAAGGAGTACAGCGAAGAATGGCCGTGTTTAGTTTCATCAGACGTGTCTGCAAACTTAGTGCATTGCAGTGTCTGTGTTTGTAATTTTAACATAGCGCACGGCGGACGTGATGATTGCCGCAGACATGTTGTGTCGCCGAAACATCAAAACAACAAAAGACTTCGCTCTCAGGTAAAGTCTTTAGATTCTTATTTCAGAAAAAATTTTAACTAAGGCGTCATCAAGGCAGAAATGCTTTTCACTTCTTTTGTTGTCGAGCATAGTCTACCAAGTGCTAAGTAACTTTTAGAGATTCATAATTTAGTTTTTGTTTTGTGATAGGGCCTACATTGAAAATATTTTTGTGTAGGCCTATGTTGTTCGTATGCTGAAACAAACAAAGTTGACTCTGAACATTTAAATTTAAGGGACATTTTTCAAAAAAGTCAAAGGAAGAAAAATAAATATGAGTTATATACATCATTGGTATGGTGTATAAATGCTGATGTTCAGGTAACCAATTTCACGTAACATTTGTAATAAATTTTTGTTACTACTGAAAACTACTGATAGTGACTGGTACTACTACTGCTTGGTCTTGCCAGAGGTTGGCATCTCTGGTTAAGGTGCGACTTAGCATGTGTTCTGAAGTGTGCATGCCATCAACTTCAAGAATGTTCACAAATGCCTCGTGAATGCAGTTGCAGCTTCCAATTTTGTTCAAGTAGGCAACCTCAGTGGCTACTAACAGCAGCTTATGCAATGTACCACATTTTGTTTACCATGCACAAGTGGCCTTGAGGAGCATTCCTACATAAATGAGACCTGAGCATCGTCTAACGGACGTATACTTTGAACGACATCTGTGTGTGGCAAAATTATAATATAGTGCAAATACATAATCGCTAATGTAGGCAAAATGCATTATGAAAAGTCACTCTGTTAACCCAGAGTAAAATTTAATTTCTATACATTTAAATGGTGATGAGTGAATTTTGTTTACGTTTAAATTGGGAACCAATCTTGTATTTTGCATGAGTTTTATCACAACCTGTGAGGTGATAAGAGTGGACCTCTTCAAGTGGCAGAGAAAACCACACACTTGCAGGTTACTTTTCATAAACTGCTCTATCACATGATATGCTAGTTGGAACACGGCCTTTGAATAGAAGAGTTTTTTTTACATATTCGTGGTATTTCAATTCGCCCACGTGGCTACCATAACAAACTTGTTTGCTTTCTTCAAAGTAAAAATTGGTCAAGTACTTGCGTTCACTGCTGAGACAGGTAGGAAGAATAGACGAGATTAGTCTAAGAGGAAAGCTGTGCATTACAGAATATTTATACAGTAAGCAAACTGTCTACAAAAAAATCTGTACACAAATTTTCACGTACAGTATATGAAAACACTAGGTACCTTTATTCAAGTAGTTCCGAGACACTACAGACAAATTATGTTTCGTTGGTTCCTTTTAAAGTCTTATTAATGAAGGGGAGCAGTTAGTTTATTTTTACAGATCCTGTACTACTTTCATACATCCATCTGTCTTACATTTCAGATTTTCATACATCAGCCATTAGTACTGTTATGGGTGCAGACGTGTTGGCACCCCTGAATAGACAGTATCGTGTAAGATGGCGTGAATGTAGGATGTTTTTTGTACCATAAATCCTAGATGAAGACGTTAATAGATAAGAATGATACATGTCACAGTCGTGTGGGTTTGTTGATGGACAAGAATTATAAGTAAGAATGTCAAAATTTGTTAGAAATTTTACACGTGTTATTGTTTAAGACGTTCCTCGCAGCCACAGTTGAGGCGGAACAGTTCACACTGGCTACGGGCAGTGGTGTTAAGTTGTCACCGGACTGACTTGCAAAGTAAGGCTGATTACAGGGACTGGAAGTTTTAGGAAACAGAATTTGAAGACTACCTCATAAGCACAGGTCAAGATAATGCAATTGATAAGGTTAAGATTTCCCTCTTAAGAAATATAACGGGCAGTGCATCATCTTGGATCCTTGCAACCGTCACCATTCCGGAAAAAGATTGCACAAACTATATTAAGATTAAAGAAGCCATAAAACAGACTTATGTCTAAGTACTTACACGATGAAGCCAGCTTCGGACGTTTCCGTAACTTCGATTCGGGTATGTCCGGTATTGCGACCTCTCCTTGCCCCCCCACCCTTGACGCGGCTGTCCGGTATGCGCCCCACCTCCTCTATACTACCGTCACATCACTATACAGCTGTCGAGTCTCGCCACGTCTCGTTACACACGTCACAATAGAGCAAAATATAAAGTAAAACTGCTGGAAGAATTAGAGATATTTTAAACAAATTATTTACTACAAAACGTATTCATTTTATCATATTGTCAGCAGAACATAGTAAAACTAAAGTGCAAATGTTGAACAAAATTCAGATTTTTAAACACTTTTTTACGAACTCGCTTTCTTGCCTCTTTTTCTTTTCGGTAACAATAAACAGTGTATTAATTTAGGGGTTTATTAACACGCTTTATGGTCTCGCTGTATAGTACAAATTTTGTAATAGATTTTAATCTAACTTCCTGATGAGCTAGAGTCCCGAAACTTTAGACGTAGCTCAGAACAGGATGACATTGCAATATATAGGGGGAAATTTTAATAAAATAGTACTAAGTTTAATACATATAATTGCAATATTTCACACACGAGACTTTTCTTTTTTATGCGAAAAAGCTAAACTTATTCTAATAAAAACATACAGTTAAAACTAAGCTTCTAACACTTTAAAAATGCAACATGCTAATTAGAAACATGTTTTGGAGGCCCTTTAAAATGGCTAAAAACTACTTTTTTTAAACAGCTGTTGAAAAAATTCTACCCACATTCGTAAAACACAACGTTGGAAGCATGTGTTAAGTCTTTATTTTAAACTTTCCCCAAGTAAAACTGTAGGGTCGCCGCTTTAAGTCCCATAGGAAAATGTGCAGTAGGAAAACACTGCTCGCCAAGCAGTTAGGCGCCACGAACATGAACTGTGCTATTACCGTTAAGTGTGGAAAGCTGAACCTTATCGCTTCACTTTCTCTGCCCATCAAACGAGCAAAATTACATCAGGTGTATAGTCCTCTTAACTTATATATAAAAATACATACAAGTGTAATTGTATTCATTGTGCTGTGTATATTGTTAACTGTAGTCCACAGGATAAAAATTAACTTATCAAACTATTCGTACAGTTCAAATAAGTATATTCCTCATAGAGTATAGAGAGTATCGCACCTGAAGCCATTAACAAATTTCCTAGATGATTAACTATTATCATTGTTCGCAGCTCTCTGTCTTTAAATGGAAAGGGAACTAAATTTATCCCTTGCCCCACCACTTCTGACTCTCTGTGTTTTAGTTTAACACAGCACAAATCAAATCGAAAATGTAATTTTGTTGACACTCTTCTTCATAAACGTAACAGAATTTTAATCAAAATTAAGAATACATACTACAATAAAGAAATTAATGCAACAATAAGGAAGCAACTATTGCAAGTAAGTTTACTATTTCATATATGCTACAGTGTTGCTTTCAGAAAGAACATAATATGAGTATGAATAATGTGGTTGAATTTGACTTCGAAAATTAATCTACTAACATAGGAAGAATCCAAAATTATGATAGGAGCATTTAATTCTTCCTAAAGTAAAATTATTCTGTTAGTAAATTTTTAACTGACATTCATCGGCTAATAAAATCATATACACTTTAAAACTAATACACTATGAAGATAAATACTAGTATTCGTTGTGGGGTCGTTGTAAAGTATAGAAGGAAGTATCATATAAACAACGTCATTTCTAGTTTTTTTTTCTGGTCGACGTGGCTTATACAATAATGCACTGTAACATTTCTCTATTGGTGAAATACAATATCAAACTTTTAAAATTAGGGCTGGGGGATGGAGGGCAGGCCTGTGTTGTTATGGTTGGTGGGGAGAGGCTTGGCGGGCTACACTTGCGTCGCTGCAATACCTCGCGTCTGCGACGCGCTTAGTGTTTGTGCATGCGCAGACTCAATTTCTTTAGAAAATGGGCAAGGGGAAGTGGAGAGGCCGGCCGTACCCGAATCATAGTTACGGAAACAACCGAAGCTGGCTTCATCATGTCAGTACCTAGACATAAGTTAAAACAGTATGTACGACCACGAGTCAATGAAGTTATTGAAAGAGATGTCTTCATTTGGTGGTGCCATGAAGAGGAGAATTTTGACCATTACCTACTTCACTGCCCTACGCCAGTTAAGAACAGCAATTATGATCAAGTAGATGCTGAGTGCGGAAAACAAAATGTTGCGTGACCAAATTGTTCAAGGTGTCTTAGACAAGGCTGTTCAAGAAACCTTGTTACTAATAGACAACCTCACGTTGGACACGGCAGCAGCACATTACAGAGCAAACAGTAGGTGCAAATCATTCATAACAATGGTGATATTGAGCGTGACAAATTTGTAGTTAATTGAGGTTAAAAAAAAAAATGGCTAATATGAGCAGCGAGTAAGACACGTAAAAAATGTTGATATTGGGGAAGACTTCAAATGTGGGTATTGTCAGTCAGTACATGGGAATAAATGTGGTGTCTTGAATCATTTGGCAAGATAATGTCTAGTACAAAAAGTACAACTAGTTGAAAATGTTTAATCTGATGGGTCACAAGAATGTTTACATTGTGATAGAGTTAGTGCTGCATTACACCCAGTTAAGGTTACAGGCAAAAAAAAAGTGAAAGTGATAGCTGTGTCACATTCCTAATACTTAAATGGTGGGAAAACACAACCATTGAAGAAGCAAATATGGCAGTGAAATTGTGCACAGGTAAGTGTATTTTCAAAAAAATTAAATCATCACTTTAAAGTAACCACCATGGGTGTTAAGTTAAAAGAATTAGATGGTACCATTGCACCTGTGGGTAGTTACATTGCAGTGCCGTGCCAAGGGAACGGAGATGTATATTGACTTCATGTTGGTGTAGCTGGAGGTGGTCCTGTTCTGGTTGCCTGGCTGCTTAACCTGGTACAGCAAGCCATCAGTCTTAGGTGAGACTGCCAAGGGCATCTTCATTCAGAAGAACAAGGGTGTATTTAGTAGGCTCGGTTGCTTTCCGCAAAAAGGTAAGTTTGTCACAAAATTAGGACCTGAACCAATGTGCTGGCCTTTCAGGTTGGCACCACATGCTTTGCGAATACTAAGTACTGAAAGAAGATTTGGATGGGCTAGAACGTAAAAAAAGTCACTCAAAAAGTAGAGGCAATTGATGCAAGGGCATGGATTAGTAATCTTGTGGTTATAGAGAAGCCCAATGGTTAACTTACAGTGTCGAACAACAGTATCATACGGTGCCCAAACTCGGTGATATCAGTGAGAAGTTGACAGAAAAAAAAAATCGCTGTTTTTGACGTACAGGATGGATTCCATCAAATTAAACTAGAAAAGTCCTCTTCAAGTGTTGTTTCTCTAGCCCATTTGCCATATTGTATCTGTATCTCAGGTTACCGGAATAGCCAGTGCACCTGAACTTATCAACATTTGGTTGAGAGCAACTTTGAGGACATACCTAACACAGTAATATACTTTGATGATTTAATGTGCTTGGGGAGACTGAGGCTACTCATCACGAAACAGTACACCATGTTGTGACAAGAGCTCGAGATAGAATCATAAAATTTAACAAGGATAAACTACAATGCAAAGTAACTGAAGTTAAGTATGTTGGCCGTATATTCTCTGCAGATGGCAAAAAGTAGACCCTGATAGAGCAACAACTTTGGCAAACTCAAAAGACCCTACTGACAAGAAAGAGTTGCAACAAATACTAGGAATGTTAATTTATGTTCGTAGTTTTCTACACTAAGTGGCAATGTGTATCATCACATTAAAAATCTTTTGCTGCACTATAACTGAAAGTCTCATCGGCTCCTGTGTACTCGCACAATTTGATCCTGAAAAAGAAATAAATAACATCGCAGTGTGACGCATCACAATATGGGCTAGGGTGTGGTTTGTTACAGAAGTCGGACACAGGAACAAATACTGTAACTCCTTACAGATAGGGACAACTGCCTCGTGCTGCCTAACAGAAAGCGAAAAAATTATTCCCAGTCGGAAAAAGAGCTACTTGCTATGTACTTTGCAACATCCAAATTTCATGACTACAGTACGTACATGGTTGCGAGGTAAATGTTCAGACTGACCACAAGCCCTTAGTAGCTGTAATGAACAATGAAAAGCATTGGAAAGATAGGATTCCTCGACTTCAACAGCTAAGGATCAAGCTCCTTAAATACACCCTTAATGTATACTATGTACCAGGAAAAGATTTACACTTGGCTGATGCAATGTCATGCATGCCACTACCAGAAATTGGGTAAGACAAAGAAATGCTAAAAAAATGTGTATTCTGTTTTACTGAAGATCCTGTCCTTTCAAGTGTGTCTAAATTCCACGTGGAGGGCTGGCCACCTGTCGTCAAACTGCCACAGGCATATTGGGCTTACTTCAAAGTTCAAGATGATCTGCATATTGCAGAGAAAAAAATTGTTCCTAGGAAAGAAAATTTTAGTTCCAAATGAAACAAAACTCAGAGTAAGACAGCTCTTCTACTGGCCTCGGATGTCAGGTGACGATATGTATCACGGTGCAGGACATGTGAAACATTTAGGAAGGCTAAACAGAAAAAAAGCCAATCATATCACATGAGATTCTCAGATTACCTTATCTCAAAGTTGGAGCTGATACCTATACTAGAAGAGGCTGGGCAGTCCTCCCTAATACTGGTTGACTACTATTCACACTGGTTAGATATAGGAACGTTAAACACCAAATCCTCTGCATGTGTCAATGGCATTCCAGATGTTTTCAATGCCCATAGATATCCTGTGATCCTCATTGCAGACAACATACCATTTTGATCATATGAGTGCCAAATAGTACAAGAAGAAATATGGCATTATACTGAATATGTGTAATCCCCACTACCACAGAAGCGATGGCATAGGCGTAATTAGGGGGTGGCAAGGAGTGGCAGTTGCCACCCCAAAATTTTGTTGATAGAAAACATAAAATTATCTTTCTTAGCTTAGGGATACAATTTTACTTGTGTATTTTCAGTTACACTGTTTTCTAATTCTGCTAATAATTATTATATAAAATAAGCAATAAAAAAATGTAGGGCGTAATTTTAATGGAAGCTCTTTGATTTCCACCTTTTTTTATATTTCATACCTGGTAATATTTGCCACCCCAATCAAAATGCTAAAATTACGCCCATGAGCGATGGTATGGCAGAAAAAGTTGCAGGAGTAAGCAAGAAGATCCTACGCAAGAGCAAATCAGAAGGCACTGACCACAGGGATTTATTACGAGAGCATAACAACACTTCTATTACAGGACTACAGGCTTCTCCTGCACAAATTTTATTTAGCAAATGTATCAGAGTTAGAATACCTATCACTACAGCAATGATGCAACCTGTCATCCAGGAGGGAGTATAGAGGATCTTAACGAAAAACAAAAAAAAGTCAAGTATTGTCATGACAGGTCAACACAGAAGAATGATACTACATTTCAGGAAGGTGAGAAGGTAGTTACTAAGAAGAGAAATGAAAAAGTGTGAGAACCGGGTGTTATCACTGCAATACACAGTGGACCAAGGTCTTACATGGTCAGGAAGGACAAAGGGGGGAGGTATCAAGGGTGTTAGATGGTAACTCCGAAATCCTGGTACTGACACCATAAAAAAGCTGGTACTTTAAACAAAAACCTTGTACATGGTAAAAAAATTCGCAAATGCTTACAAGCACGAAAAATATGAATTATTAAAACGTGTCTTGAGTATTTTAAGAGAAACAAATATATTGAAAATATTCAAAGAATACTTCTACTTCACAAAAAATCACAGGTTCACGTCTACCACAGATTTTAGCTAAAGAGAACGCAAATAAGTATTGCCATTATTGCCAACGCCAACGCGGACGCCCAACCCATGGCAAAGCTTGGATAATGCAACTATATGCGCAGATTCATACTAAAAATTCAGGAGAAGCTGTCGTACAAAAATAACCTTTTTGTGTAGAACGGTTCTGCTGAAAATACGTTTTAATTGTGCATTTTAATACAATTGAGTGCAAAATTATGAAATCCTGGTACTTTCGCGTACCAGGACGAAAGTATCCTGGTACATGGTACAGCACCCTGAAAACTGGTACGTGTACCAGGATCCTGGTACGTCTAACACCCCTGGGAGGTATAGTAAGATGCCACACAAATCACTTACGAAAATTTCATTATAAAGGATTTGGCCATACAAACAGTGTATCAAACTACAGCAAGCCAACCATGTTCCGTAGTGACAAACAGAAGAGAATATACTTATATACGACTGTTGTGTCTTTATGGACAGTTGGCAACCATGGGACAGTGTGAGAGTTACACAACTGTTGAGTAGTGTAGAGATGGTGGTGTGGGGCAGAGTGAAAATCAAAATGGATAGAGTGATGTGATGCACAAGTTCTTGTATGTGAATGTAGACCTTTACAATTATATAGTAAATGTTGCACTAATGTCATTGTGAGTCTCGTAGTAAATTGTACCTACAAATAACGAACTCAGCAACTGATGACGAGGATGGGATCATGTATCCATTAATGAAGTAACGAGTCATTCGCATCGTCACCATTAGTCTATGGAGTGGAAGCCTTTGAGCAAATTTGAAGCCGGCCAACAGACGACGTTTAAAGACAAGGATAGAACTAGTGGTGGCAAAAACATGTAAACATAGCATTGAGCTGAATGAAAATGTTTTAGTTTTTTGTTAACTACACATTATGGTGAAAGTTTGTGCAGCTCTTGGCCTTACAAACAGATTCGATCGTTGCGGAGGATTATCTTTGTACAGGTAAGAAACTTTTATTTAAAGTCATCAAGCTTATAAAGTATATAGACACAGCGAGAGCTAATTCGGTTTTATTTATATTTCTGAAGGAATTGTAAACTGTTGTGTACGATTCAAATTGAGAATTTGCGCGGATTTTTGTAAAAAATTACATAATTACATTGCTTTCTGCTATTGTTTTGCCACCCAAAATATGGCGACTCATGAAAAATAACGTCCTGCGCATGCGCAGTTCGAAAATGTTCGAAAATGATCGGCTTCACACGATTACCATTTAAATGTACGGCAGATGCCACTCCATAGACTAATACCTCCATGATCGTCACACAATGGCTTCTTTGTTAGGCAGTACCTACTGAAGAATTCAACGTGACGAATCCGCAAAGGGTCGGACGCGTATGCGGAGCGTCTAGAATTTTATTTGCAAGCAAATGATGTAACGGGCGAACGAAAGAAGTGTGCCGTGTTACTCAATGTGTGCGGGCCGTAAACACATTCTGTAATGAGATCACTAGTTTTACCTGCTACCTCGGTCACAAAAAGCTATCAGCAAATCATGACTGTTTTGAAGAATCACTTTGCTCCGAGACAGTCAGAAATTTATCAGCGGTTCAAATTTCATCGCCGCAATTAGAATGACAACGAGAGTGTTGCGGAATACATTGCAGAATTACTAAAGACTTGCAGAACATTGTAATTTTGGGAATTGTTTGGATTTGACGTTGCGGGACCAATTTGTATATGGTATGAGAGACGAAACAGTGCAGTGTCAATTATTGTTGGAAACTGCTTTGACATTCACCCAAGTCCAAGAAAAAACCCTTGTTGCAGAGGGTGCTTATCAAAACACTACAGACATTCCGGTCTGGGGTCATTATCAAAGTCCATCAGTACTGATTATATAGGACAGGCTGAATCTCACAGCAGTGAGTCACAAAATATAGAAATCGACCAGGTAAGCGGGGAAAAACAAACACCTACATACAGTCAAGGGTAGTAGGTTGTGGTGGACCACACCTACTATCTGCTTGTTGGTTCAAGAATGTGGAATGCAATTTTTGTAAACGAAAGAACATTTAGAGAAGGTGTGCAGGAACAAAGCAAAGGTGCTGAAACCTCACGATAATGTTAATACAGTTGAGCAACTGTATAGATATGCAGGTAAGCCCACATGCTGCCCTGGAGGGCATTGAACAAGATGTTTACCACCTTTGGAAGGTGTCAGTTCCAGGCTCTGCTCAATTAAGCAAAACAGTAGTAATAGATGGCCAGCCAGTTAAGATGGAGACACATGGAGGCTGGAGTACCAATAATTTACGAAATTGCGTTAAGGGAAATATACCCAAATTGTCCTCCAAAACTTGGGAAGAGTACGTGTGTGTTGCAGGATTGTAGCAAAAATGTCATTGAGACACTAGGTTTGTGTATGGTGTCGGTCACGTATTGCAAGCGGAAAGGTACACTCCCACTGATCGTGTCCAAGGGTCGACATTGTTCTCTGTTAGACAAGAACTGGATAGGTGCTCTAGGAATTGAAGTGACTGGCACATTATCACCAACAGTCTTTTAATTCCCAGAAGTATTTGGTGAAGGGTTGGGTGAGTTCAATGGACAACCAATCAGATTCCAGCTAGATCAGACAGTTACACTGCTCCGATTGAAATCTCGGGCAGTGCCATATGCTCTTCTTCCTAAGATTGAGAAAGAAATAGAAAAGTTAGTAGCCCAAGGTGTATATACACCTGTCACATGCTCCGACTGGGCCACACACATTGTTTCTGTGCTCAAAACAAATGGTGTCATGAGAATTTGTGCTGATTATAAAAGCACACTGGACAAAACATTCAAGGAGGACCTATATCCTGCACCACCCATCGACCAGCTACTAGCAAAACTGTGCGGAGATAAGGAGTTTGCAAAAATTGACTTGGCGCAAGCATTTCAACAGTTTTTGAGTTGACAAGGAAGCGGCAGTAGCCCAAAGTGTAATCGCACACAAGGGGGCTTTCAAGGTGAACCGTCTTACAGTTTGGGGCAAGTGTAGCAACAGGAAAATTTCAGAGGGTCATGGAGGACTTACTGGTTGGTCTTGACAATGTCGTGCCATACTTCGATGATGTGCTTTTGAAGGGAACATCAATTGAAGAATTGCTTACCAGTGTGCGACAAGTACGACATCGTTTCAGAAATGCTGGTATTAATATCAAGACAGAGAAGTGAATTTTGGGTATCCCAGAAGCCTCGGGCCCACGCCTGACAATGCAGTCCATACATAAAGCACCAACATCATCCCACAAGGAATAGCTGCAGGCATACCTAGACCTTCTAATCTACTACCATTAATTCCTGTCAAACAAGGCTAATGTCGCAGAATCATTGCATAAGTTGTCGCAGTAATTGGTACTGCGGGAATGGACGGACATGCACGACAAAGCTTTTGCAGCCACCAAATCCATTCTAACATCAAGCTTATTGCTGGCACACTATGACCCAAACAAGCAGCTAATTTTAACCTGTGGCGCGTCTCTATATGGAATTGGTGCTGTTCTGAGTCAACCGAACAACTAAGGAGAAGAAGTTCCAGTTTGTTTTTATTCACATGATGACATCTGCTTAACGAAAATATGCTCAGATAGACAAAGAGGCACTAAGTATAATTGCTAGGGTCAAGAAATTTCACAACTACTTGTACGGACAACCATTTGAGATACACACAGATAATAAACTGATTAGGGCTCTTTACTACAGACAAGGTTACTCCAAGCATTATCTCACCCAGAATGCTACGTTGGAGTGTGATGCTAAGTGGATATGCTTGTGTATTACGATACCAGCCAGGGCCGACTATTGCAAATGCAGACGAGTCGCCTTCCAAAATCTACCCCAGAGACAGAGGTGCCAGCACACAGTGAAGTATTGTTTCTGGAAACATTAGACACTCCCCCCTCTTTGGCACACTAAATTGGTGACATGACCAAGAAGAAACCTTTGCTGGCGAGTGTTTGCTCATGGGTAGGAAGGGGTTGACCAAGTGAGAAGCCAGGGGAGGAATTCAAGCCTTTTGCGAGGAGACAGCATGAATTATCACTACATCGAGGATATTTTTTGTGGGGGACCAGGGTAGTTATTCCAACAGAGGCCCATTATCACATTCTACGAACACTGCATGCCTGCCACCAAGAAATAGTATGAACAGAGGCTTTAGCGCGCAGCTGTGTGTAGTGGCCTGGGCTTGATAAGGACATAGAAGAAATGGTGTAGCAATGTGAGATTTGCCAAACTTCACGCCATGTATCGCTAAAAGCTCCAAATTACCAGTGGGAGTGGACCAGGCAACCGTGGGCACGCCTACGTGTCGACTTTGCTGGGCCTTTTCAGGGTTGGATATTCCTGATAGTAGTAGACTCTTATTCTAAATGGCTCGAGGTTCTGCCAGTGGCATCCACCGATGCTAGAGGTATTATTACAGCATTGAGAACTCTATTTGCTATCCATGGTATCCTAGATGTGATCTTTAGTGACAATTGCACAGCATTTAGTTCCCCTGCATTTACCACCTTTGCCTACATCAATGGTATCAACTAATTAAGGTAGTGCCATATCATCATTCATCAAATTGTCAGGCGGAGAGGGTGGTTCAGTCAGCGAAAGAAATGCTGAAACATTTGAGTGGCAGTCATATGATGCAGCTACTTGCCAGATTACTCCTAACACAGCATGTAATGCCGGTGGCCTCTACAGGAACAAGCCCAGCTTATGGGTCATCAACTAAGGATGTGCCTTGATAAGGTACATCTAGATCTTGCAGCAGACATGAGGCAGAAGCAAAAGTACAACATGGGTTATGTTTACACAAAGAAGTTTTCACAAGACTTGGTTTATGCCAGGCACTTGGGACGGGGGTCAAAGGGGTTATCAGCCGTCATTGTTGAAGTAACAGGCCCACTGTCAAACAATGTTGTTGAACAGTGGTTCAGTTTAGTACATGTAGGATGAACAGGGTAGCCTGAGTTTGGGCCCCCTTTCTGGGGAGGGGAGGGAGTTAGATCTTATGAGAGTCTAAAAGTGGTTTGCCCCATTGACTTCTCTGTGGCTCATATTTTAGGGGGAGGGGGTTACCCCAGTCGTCTGAGCTTAGCCTTCCCATTTAACTCCGGACCTGGCCCTCCACTGGCCATGGAGGGGTAGGCCTGGAGGGGGAGAGGGTGTGGGCTCGGTGGAGTGGGGGAGGGGAAGTGTTGCCTGGTGCTGGCTAGGCTAGAGAGGCTCACTTAAAGTGATGGAAGTGGCAGGGTGAAGAGGTAGCTGGAGTCTTTGCTACTAGAGCCTGGTGGCCCCGACGATGTTGGTGGAGGTGTTGGAGTTGGAGAGTCTTGCCTTTCTCTGCATGAGCAAAAGAATAGCAGCCCATTTGAGCTGAATGGTGCTGCTAGAGTATGGAGAAATTGCAAACAAGTAGGAGACCTAGCCTCTAGGACTCGGAAGCGGTGAGTATGCGGCCATTGTGTCGTTCAGTTATTTTTCTGGGACATTTTTCCTATCGCTTGGGAAGGACTGCCAGCTGCCTGTCCGCCAAGACACCTTGTGAGGCACGGAGAAATTGGGGACATATAGTTGTTGCCCAATTGGACTTGGAGTGAATTAACCCCGATTGCCATTCTCCAAGTACTGCTGGATTTGTGGGTTGTATTGATCACTGAACTGCACTGAAATTGGATGAAAGCCGTTGCTGGAGGTTTCGGGAGTAGTACACTTTAAAAAGCCGTCCAATTTAAACAGGAGGTTGAAAATGGACAGTGTGTCGTAAATGTACAGTTGTGTATGTAAAATTATCAATATTTCCATGTTGCGAAATTCTCATGAGTAACAGTGTGCATTCGATTGAGCGGCAAAGTATAGTGTTTGTATAAGACGTGGATGACGAACTGAGACTTAATATGGTTATTGTAACCGTCATTTTAATTGGGCTGTTATGTGAACATGCAATTCATGTAATGTAAATGAGTGGAAATATATACCTAAGAAATTTATTTGTGAGTCTCAAATTCTGGGTTTTCCCGAAGCAACACGATACCCGATTGCTATAAGCTTAGGTCGGGAGTGATCCTGGGACTTGCCCAGTGTTTAAGTGAATTAGAATTTCGGGCTTTGGCCCATTGTGTTTGTAGTGTGTGGAGCCAAGGTTTTAAGGGGCCTTCTGCCCCATGGTTACGAGCCGGAGGGCTCATTGTCACCAATGACTGAGTGAGTATGAGGCGACACATTGACCAGCTACAGCCAAGATATACAAAGTCTAAGGAGGTTGGTACAGAGATACCTGTTGCAGCAGGGAGTGCTTCCAAGAGCAAAGTGTGGAGGAGGAGAGGACTGTTATGCACAAGGAGAGGGACATCTACTCAAGGCACTGGTCAGAGGTGAGAGTATGACAGGACCTACCTCGACTATCTCCGGGTGAGCCAGCAAAATTTAGAGGATTTGCGACTAGTGTGCCCATGCCTGCGAAACAAACAAGCTCTTCACAATGTTGGCCCAGGGCAGGTGAATCAGGTGAATTGGAATCTTCATTGCAGACCAGGCAGGCCAGAAAGAAATCCAAGCCAAGCTGGACAAGGGACTATGTCATGTAACAGAGAGAGGGGTGTTGTGTCTTTAGGGTATGGGTTAAGTGGTGCTGTGTCTATTAGTGTATTGTTTTGGTGGAACATGTGGACAGTTGGCAACCACTGGACAGTGTGAGAGTTACGCAGCTGTAGAGTAGAGATATGGTGTCGTGGGACACAGTGAAAATGGAAATGGACCGAGTGACGTGCTGCACGAGTTCTTGTATATGAATGTAGACATTTACAATTACAGAGTAAATGTTGCACTAATGTCATCGTGAGTCTCGTAGTTAATCGTACCAACAAATAATGAACTCAACAATGACAAATGGCAGAGAGGACTTTGAGGGTTTTGAAGACAGTGAGGGTGATGAAGGATGTGTGGATACAGACCCAGGGGACTTTAAAGTATTTATTGACAGTAAGCATGAGGAAACAAGGCAATCAGTAAAAAGTCTAACTGGGAACAAAGGACAGTGTATAACCAGAAGCTGTCTATGTGTAAAAGTAAAAAAGTTCTATGTACCAGTGTAAGAGGAAAGGATGTTCAGTGGAAAGGGGAGGTGTTATGGGTGCATAGGTTAGCACTCCTGAATAGACAGTACGTATCATGTAAGATGGCATGAATGTAGATTGTTTATTGTACCATAAATACTTGATGAAGATGTTAATAAATAAGAATGAAACAAGTACACATTCTATTTTCGTGTTGAGGATTCCGACTTTCAACATTATCCTTAGTAAAAAATATTAAATCATAATTTTAATGGCCTCAGCAGTATTTTAAATCAGTATTACCTACTATATGTATGCATCGACTAATTATGAAAATAATACGGCTACATATTGAATAACTTGAAACCAACGCTTCATTGTAAGTTTTGTTATTGAAGGACCTCGTTTTGCTTTTTTGGAACGGAATTCTTTGTAAGTGTATCATTCGACTGTCATACATACAATTTTCATACACATTATCGAGAACACATTACAGTAGACTCTCGATTATCCATGTGCGGATTATCAGATTTGCGAATTATCCGCGCATAATATTTCACTTTGAATATAGTTGAAAAAAAGTTGAATAATTAAAAAAAAATTTGGTTACCTATTTATAAATACACGCTGTGTTTAAAATATACACCAACGTGTTATGCCCGCAACCATATTTTGAAAGGCTTAAAGAAGATTTAAGTTATTTCCAGTAGACGAATCAATTAGCGTACGCATGAATGGATTAACGAGATTTTTCTTGAGAAAATAACATTTGTGATTTTTTTTATTAATCGTGTTTTAGTTTATTTGCACATACCCCCTAATCAATAATGCAAATAATCGAGAGTCTAATGTATTATATTGCTGCCTTTCATTGCAGGAATGAATTTGACCTTTTTTCTTTCTACTGAGATCTAAGAAAGGGGGACAGTTGATTATCCGCGACTTTGGATTATCCGAGGCGTCGGCCCCCTCCATTAGCACGAATAATCGGGAGTTGACTGTTTGTATGAAAGAAGAGGACTGCATATATGTCTGTATTAAATTTTTAAAGTACCTTAGCTTCAATGTTAAACTCTAACTTCTTTATTTAAAAAATTGTGTTACTTTGTTCTATTTTTATGTGAGGTATAGTTGATGAGGGATTACTCTACAGTTGTTAAAATTTCAAACATCCGTGACATTTTCTTAAGCCGTGTTATGAAAGGGTTTTCAGATGTAGCCGAACAACAGTCAAACTACTACTTAACACATTATGTTAAGGTAACCTCTAACACAGTGCATGATCTAAGCAATTATGTTAAATCATTGGTGGAGCCAGTGAAAAGTGTTTTAACAAAATTATCTTCATTCGAACGAATTAACAGATGAATTCCATTTTAAGTATTTATGATTACGGTAGTTTTCTGTTCATTAAAACTAATGCAATGGATGGCTAGAAACAAACTTGTCTCAGCCATTCTGCACAACACTCACAGTGTTTATATCAGCATCCACAAAATAATGTTAGTTGTGTATTGTGGGTTTCTTATGGCCTGATGTCTAATGCAATTACTGTATTTGAAAAGCAAATAAATACAATTATTAAATACGTATTCTTCTCATCACATTTATTGATAAGTATATAGTGAAATTATGTGACTTGAAAGCAAAATCATTATACATAGACAATTTTATGAATGTTGCTCACTGCCAAGTGTACATTAAATTTAAAATAGCTGCTGGACTAGTATGTTGGGTTTCAGTAATACTGTGATTAAACAGTAATTGCATACAAATTAACATGTTGAGTTTATTTCAGGCTTAGCTATTTAAGGATTCTCGAAAATGCTTCTCAAGAAAACTTCTTCAAAGTTCTCATTTGTACAAGGTTGATCTTCGTTACGACTAAGCTGCATTCATGTGCCTCGGGGAACACTGCACACTGCGAACGTGGGGCTTAAAGTCATCAACAACAGCTGTAGGGCAGAAAACTCAGTGGCAACCACAGCTCTTTACAATCATTTCCCTGTAGTTGTGGACGGCAATAGTGTTCTCATTCGTGTAGTGGAGTATCGACACTGGTGCCAACTTAGTGGGTGCGCAACTAGGCTTTGGCACCTTCCAAGGCTTCTCCAGGTGGGCAAGAGTTTGCACTATAGCATGGTTTGTTGGGTTCACGTGAGCATTCAGAGGGAAGTTGCACTCACCGCTGCAGAAGAATGCATTGAACTGCTCTGGTGCAATAATCCAGTCCTGGAAAGTAAAGCGTATGTTCAGAACATCCAGAAAGTGATTTATTAGCTAGTACATGTGTATGAAGTTAACTGCAGTATCGCTGTCAATCAAATGTAATGAAACTTTTGCTTTTACACAGCTAGTTATAATAGCTAACATAACAAACTCGTGTTTAAGGTCAGAACTAAACCAGTTACCATACATCTGAATACTGGTAAAATAATTTGTGCAAGAATATTTCTGGGCACTGTGAGTAGGCTACGTAGCTACCAACCTGAAACGAGCACAACAGAGATCCAGATTCTATTACTGTCGAGGTCACGGCTGATTTTTGCATGCCAACACTGAATTCTTAAAACAAAAAATTGCCAATTTTTTGAAATAATAATAACAGTAATAGTAATAATATTATTGTGGTCTTAACACATGTGTAGATGTAGCCTGAATGTGTGAATTATTTAATATCTGTAAGTCCTTTGGTTTTAGTTTTATACATAGAACTATTTTAGGCAAAATTTGGACTTTGACATGCCATTATATGAAAAATATGAAAGCTAGAAAAATTTAATTACAATAAAAAAAAGTTACAATGTATGTCTACAAAACAAACCATATATCGTACAAGTACCATAACAATTATTAAAACCATTCTCTGTGAAATGCCCCCTTGATGACAGTTGCCAATGTCTGCAGTTGTTTGTTGTTGAATCAGTCTGTGTAACATGCAGGTAGGTGTTGCTAGATGCTGAAGTCTATGTCTACTTGGGCAGCAGCACTGCCTGGATGTTTGCAGGAAGCCACCTTTGGTGACAGTCACACCAGACAGGTTTGTTTAACTCTTTGTGAAAGATATGGATGCACTCTGATGTATTGCTGCAATTTGAGATGATTGTAGGTACTGGAGAAGTTTTTATGTGGACAGCATAGGCTTCTTGGAGAAAGTCTCCAGTGACTGGTGGTCAGTGTGCACGACTGTTTGCTCAACCTCATAAGTAGTGATAGAAGTGGTTACAGTCTAATACAGCAAGGCTTTCTTTCTCTGTGTTGTGCCCCATTACGCTCTCTCAGCATCACGCATCTGGATGACTGGCTGTTTATGTTGCAAGAGCTCTGCACCGAGCTCATGCCGACTAGTATCTACTAGTATAATTACTGGTTCTCTAGCGTCACAGTATCTCAGTACCGGTATGCAGCCGATTATGGTTTTGACTTCTTGCAGAGCTTGCTGTTGGGGCCACTCCCACACCCAGAGTCGTTGCATGTCAACTGGCATAGGGGTTCAGAAAGCATGGTTAATGTCGGAAGAAATTTGGCCAAGTAATACACTAGTCTACGGAGACATTGAAAATATTTTACTGTGGTTGGCTGCTGCATGTCTTTAATTGCTCACATTTTGTGTGTGCCAGACTTCAAAACTTTCGCGAACTTCATGTGGCCATCTAAGTGACTTGCTTTAGATGCAGTCCAAGTTTTTCAGGGTAAAATTGCAAGTTACCATATTTACTTGGATAATCGTCACATGTTTTTATCCAAATTTTTGGCCCAACAGATGGGATGCAGCCTATTTGTGGTGTATTAAAAAAAGTTTTCCTTTTAAGATTTTTTCGGTGTAAAATAAAACCCAAATGTACACATTCTTCTATATTTACTCGTTTATAGCATGACATTTTCTCAAAAAATAAAGGAAAATATCTTTGTTGCGCGTGGTAAACATAGAAAAAAAACTACAAAATTTTTTTGATCCATTCATGTCCATCACTAATTATTGTGTTTTCAGTTTAAAAAGTTAGGTGCGACCATTATGAAGGTTTTTTTAAATACATACTTCTTTAAACCCTTCAAAATCATGGTGCGGCCATTATGTGAGTAAATATGGTACCTTTGTGCGCTCTCTCAAACAAATGCTTCGGATTTTGGTCGTAGTCTGCTTCTTCTTCTGTATGAACTCTGCCATAGAGGCTAACATGTAACAGCAATTACTGCGACACCATGCAGTGCTCGAAGGACTTCGTGCCATCAGTGCCCTCTGGAAATACTTGGTTGCTGTCGACAATCCACATGGGTATGGGTACCAGAGCCACTTTTAGCATTCTCCACTAGTCCCCCAGAACATAGCTGGTCTGCTGTTGGTTTCCTCCGGCTGCAAATAACAAAATCCATGTGTCAGGTTGGCAACACAGCGCTGACAGCACCGACGAAAGACAGTTGACGGCAATGACGAATGGCTGACTGTTGTTAAAGCTGGTGTTAAGGAATTAGACAGTAAAGACTGCCGCAGCAGGCGATTACGACAACTAGCGACGAGGATGGGATTTTGTATTAGCAAAGGTTAAAAAATATCGCAAGTGTGGTGATCTGGTGGTGAATTTGCGAGCAGACGGGACGGTTTGTTATGCGCGGTCAGAATATGCAACTACGATCATGGCGGATTCAAGATGTCACTCGGAAAGATCGAAGAATTTAATGGGGACAAAGGTGATTTTGAGTGTTACGTGGAAAGACTGGAGCATTACTTTAAGGCCAATAAGGTTAAGGAGGAAGACAAGTGTAGTTTGTTTTTGACATTGTTGGGCCCCAAAGCTCATGCTGTGCTGAAGAACTTGTGTGTGCCAAACAAACTGGGAACCAAGTCCTTTGACGACTTGATAAAAATTCTGTCGGCACATTATGCTCCAAAAAGAATTGTAATCGCTGAGTGAGTCAAGTTGCTTCGTAGGAAGCAGAGAATGTCGAAGAGCATTGCTGAGTATGCTGTAACCTTGCAGAAAATGTCATTGTCGTACGATTATGGGCAGTTTCTTGATGAAGCCTTGTGAGACACATTTGTTTGTGGGTTGGGAATGACGATATTGTACAAAAACTGTTGATGGAAGACAACCTAACCTTCCAATCCGCTTTGGAAAAGGCGCTGATTATTGAAGCGGCCTTGCGGCGTTTAAAGGACTTTTCAGAATGGAGGTAGGTCATCATAAACCGGAAGAGTTAGCCAGAGATGCTGAAGGTACATGGGGGGGGGAGGGGGTGAACTGGCGAAGTATTCCAGGACGAAGCAATGCAGGGAGTGGGCGAGGAGGTGTGGCCAGACCAAGATCACAGCAACAAGGGGTTAGAAGTTGTTATTGGTACAAGAGTGGTAACCATTTGGCAGCGCAGTGTCCCTTTGCAAACTTTATCTGCAATGCCTGTAAAAAGCAGGGGGCATTTGCAAAGGGTATGCCCAGATCGTAGGGTAGATTGTGTGGAGGATGTAAACAATGAGCTAGATCTGTTAAATATAGATTTCAGTGAGCAAAGGGGTCGTGCAAAGAAAGAAAAGAAAATTGAGCAGCAAGTGCAACTCTGTGAAATCTGTCAGTCTGGTCGCAGTGCTGCACCCCCAGTCCCTTTGCAACCATGGAGCTGGCCAGGAAGGAGATGGCAAAGGGTTCATATCGACTTCGTAGACGTGCTGGGGCAGAAGTTCATGATCGTGGTGGATGCCTTTTCTAAATAGTTGGAGGTGATACCCATGAGTACCATATCAGCATTGCACACCATAGAAATGCTAAGATCCATATTTGTCGCATTTGGTTTACCCGAGGTAGTGGTAATGGATAGTGGCCAACCGTTTCAGTCAAGGGAGTTTGGTCAGTTCTTGATGTCCAACGGAGTAAAACATGCAAGGATTCCGCCCTATCATCCACAGTCCAATGGTACCGCAGAGGGGCAAGTGCAGACAGTCAAGGTAGCACTCAAGAGGCAATTGCTTGAAGATAAGGAGGCAAATTGTCAACGTACCTTACGACATAGGCTAGATGCATTTTTGTTTGCATATAGGAACACCCCACAAGCGGTCACCAAGAAGACTCCGGCAGAACTATTTTTACAAAGGCAGCCACAAACTTGGTTGGTGCTTCTGAAACTGTCATCCACAAAAGATATGGCAGATCAACAGGAGCGGGTTAAGCAGACTGTGGACAGTAAACTAGGGGCTATGCATGTGTTCCAAGAAGGAGAGGCAGTATTAATAAGGGCCTGGAGTGGTGAAGGGAGCAAGTGGATACACTGCAGAATTCAGTCTCAGATGAGTGCAGTGACGTATCAAGTGCTGGTGGGTGGCATGAATAGGTTGGTGCATGTAGATCACTTGAAGCCCTGGGGAGGACAAGAGTTGGAAGCAAAATTGCAAGAGGTGGGGCAAGGAAACATGAGACAGGATGAGAAAGGAGATCGGCAGGAAATAGGGACGACAAGGAGACAGAATGTACCGTCTTCAGATACGACAAAGTCTGGGAGGTCTGGCCGGAGGTGTATAAGTTCGGAGCCGGTAGGCGAGATGGAGCCCAGGGAGAGCTGTGCAGCCAGAACAAGCGACAGGGAGGATGAGGAAGAGTTCAGAGGGTTTCCACAGTTAACGCCGGAAAGACACCTGTATGCATGTGTTCCACTAGGAAGATCATTGCACCTAAGAGACTGAATTTATAAAGGCATATTGTGGTTTGATTGTTTTTTCTGTGTAGTGTTCATTGTTGATAAGTGTTGTATGTTTTTTTTTAATGGAAAAGGCAGTGTCAGGTTGGCAACCCGTTGCTGACAGCGCTGACGAAAGACAAGTTGATGGCAATTGTGAATGGCTGACTGTTGTGTAAAGCTGGTGTTAAGGAATTACACAATAAAGACTGCCGCAGTAGGCGATTACGACACCATGCTTCACATCTAAAACTGAAAATATTTTTACCTCTTTCAGTTCTGGTAAATTTTGTCAATTGTGGAAATTATGAAATGCACTCTTTTCAAAACATTATTCACTTTGTGTTGGTCCAAACAAGTGCAGCTTGTTCTCTCCAGTTACAAAAACCAGACTGTTAGTCCACTTGGTCGGTTCTACTAATTATTCCTCTATTTTGTTTTTCTTAGTTTCTGCCAGTTTTTGTTACACTCTGTGACTGAGTGCTCCTGGAAATCTACGAGCCTGCTTTCCAAACTAGTGAATTGGAAGTATTATTTTTAAATTTGACATCTAACATCGACATGAAGGATTGATAAATGCTATTTGCAACAGTTTATCATTATATTTTTCTCTTTCACATGGGATTTGAATAGTTGAAATCATGAAATTACTTTATTGCTAAATTAATTTCAAGCCAGTGTGGTGTTTTCGTGTATTACTGTTGCAGAGTTACCAGAAAACCAACTCCAATTCGACCGTAAAGCCCGAGTCCTGCTTTACCGGTTTCCTTGGTCATCGCCCAACTGCACAATCAACGGGCCACAGTGTTAGGGGAAGCCGATTGCTTGTCTCGTCCATTATGTTGGTGTATTCTATGTTACTGTCAATAATTTTGTGCTCCAGCACAAAGCCGAATCAAACCGATTTACATTTCACTGTGTATTGTGAATGCATGTACCATTACGTTTGCAATTTTATTTTGTGTGCAAAATGCTTCCATTTAAACTTACACTCCTAACACTGCCAACATGTTTTATGTTGTTCTGTCCAAGCACCATGTTGAATCTGCCAACTCCCCCACTCCACCTTCCTCACTACACTATGTACAATTACAATGCCTGTTACACTATGTACAACAGATAGTCATAATGTGTGATTAGATTGTTTATTTTGGCACTCTGGAAACCTTGAAAGCTACCCACTCATGTAATGCAGTTCATAAGTTTTTAATGTTTTACTGAAATGAGAAATCCTTAGTAACTATACCTACTACATTTTATGCATATTACATTACTGGGGATACTTACATTCCATTTTAATTCAGTGAAATCCACATGCAAGTTATGAATTTGACAGCTTCTAGACCCATGTTTCCATTCCAACCCTGTAACAGAAAATGCCATAATAATTTACTCTTAAATGTAAAATCATGCTGTACTTGAAAGATGAATCTACATTTCATCAGTTATTGCCCGTCTCCAATAGAATATCAGTGCAGCTGGGTGTGACATGATCACAACACAAAATATCCTGTTTTAACATAATTTGTTTTATGAGCCACTGCAATTATTATTGCTGAAATATGTTTAGTTCATATATATATATATATATACACACACACACATGCTGACATAGGCGTTGCCTTGGGGAGACACACGGTGGCACATGTCCCCCCTACCAGTTTTTAAATAGTTATGTTTTTACCTATAAAACAAAACTTAGTGCACTAAGTTATGACTTCAATAAAAACAAATACTGATCTTTGTAATGTAACAGACAGAAGTACAAGTACTTACAGTTGATACTTGCAAATAGGTACATACACACGAAGGGACGACACACATTTTTCCGCGACCGTGCTTCCGTGGAAAAATGTGTGTCGTCCCTTCGTATGTATGTACGTATTTACAAGTATCAACTGTAAGTACTTGTACTTCTGTCTGTTACATTACTTTGTTAGCCTAGCGACCTATTTCCCGCCATTCTTATATAAATACTCAGCTTTGTGTGAAGTTGTAATCTGAATGTATGTACTACGTACAAAATGAAAACGTGAAATAATCTGCATTATGATAATTTACACATTTAGTATTTTGTAATTTTACTAAAATTAATTTAGATAATCCCACCCCCATCCCCCTATTTATCGTCACACTACGCCTCTCTATGTTAATAATTGTTTAGTGTTTTGTTCCTGTTGTACATAAAACTAACAAGGTGTAAAGTTGTTATTCTACAGACAATATTATTTTATCAATTCATCTACAGTAAAAAAAAAATTCATTATAATAATTGTATATTTTTAATAACAAATAATTTTTGTACTTATTATTAAATTAACTACCCATGACCATAACAACTGCTTTAATAACATTTTTCTATAAAAACATTATATCCTTGAAAATGTTTTCTAATTAGCTGCAGAATTGTAGCATTGTCTATTGTAAGTATACATATGTAGATGAGAACTCAAACAAAGTTTTATTATTACTTTAACTGCTTAGATAAGCTAGGGATGTAGCCAGAAATAAAAGGGGAGGGGGAATCCATGGGGTCCAGACCCCTCCGTTACCTCACAGAAACTGCTTAAACAGCGCCATTTTGCACCTTAAAAATGCCAAAATTTCCCAGGGAAGGACCCCCCCCCCCCCCATCCCTGCACATTACAAATACTGTCTACGGCCCTGGATAAGCTATTACTTTCTCTGATGTAAAAAAAAAGTGTTGAGAGTTTGGAACATATTTTCTATGTAAACTACTAAAAAATTCCAAAGTGAGAAAAATGCCATTTAGTTCAAATGGAAAGTGTCGTAAACAGATTCATTCTCACATAGATTTATTTTCTGGTATTTTAAGTCAATAGTTAAAGATCAAGTCATAAGAGTACATAAATTGAATAAGGAATGAATTATGATAGTAGAGTTATTTCTTTGTAATCTTTTCATCACTGTATGAATGCACCACAAAATCAAGTAGGCCTCAAACGAAAATTTACATTTTTTATGGTGTTAGTTGTCAATGCTATGTATGTATATGTCTACCAATTATTCAGTGCCTATACGTTTACCGAGAGTTTCCACAAGAAGGGAGCCACATGGTTATAAGATTTTGTGTGAAGTACAAAATGGTCATTTTTAAATATAAATGATTTAGATTATACTGTCTAAATGACCTTGCGTTGTAGATCGCTGAATTCGCCCATCATCAGATAGGTACTAAAGTCATCGTAGAAAAGATACATGGTACCATTTAACAAAGTGGAGTTGACCATTATGTAGCTTCGGTGCCTCCACCGATAAAAAATAGTGTGGCCCAGTATGACGGCCTTTTCGAACACAAACTTCTGTCTGAAAAATTTGTGGATATGATTACTAGTTTGAGTGCTATTGCTCTGTAAAACTTTTTTGCTTTGTAACTTTTTAACCCTGTATATTTGTGTGTGTGTGTGTGTGTGTGTACATATATATATATATATATATATATATATATATATATATTGTTTGTAGCAAATAGGCTGTGCTTAATAGTTTTCTGCCCAAAGCTTGTAGGCATAAGCACATATTTTGTTGTTGAAAATAATTATTTCAGTATTTTCCTTATTGGAAATTGGAAAAGGGAGATGTGAGGAGCATGAGGTTGGCGGCAATAGTAGTAGCCAATATGGAACCGATTGTGTTATTATTATTATTATTATTATTATTATTATTATTATTATTATTATTATTATTATTATTATTATTATACTATTTCCTATAGTAGTCACAATACACTCACTATCACTATGAAATGATTCTTGGACGTAGATGTTCTCCCAGGAGCTGTCACCAACTCTTTTCCGTCTTTTTCTTGTCTCACGAACTTCTCTGATGTGCAATTGTCTTTGAAGTGGAGTTTTCAAGAATGCCACCATGAAAGGCTCATAACCATCTTTGTGGCTGTCAACAACAATTCCTATTTCCTCTGGTCTTTTTTCATGATGGCCTGTAAATGTCCACAAGAAAAACAGTACCGTAATGAATATTACCATGTAGTAGTAAGTATTTTTTTTTTTATATTTTCTTGTCAATAATTCAATTTTTAAATATTTTATACAGACTAATAAAATAGTTAACAAAAAATTGCATTCTTCTTTCCATGACCAACATCTGAAGTTTGAATTCAAAGAGCAAGAAAAAATTATAGTGTAATTGGGTTTTAGATCTCGTAGATAGCGAGGTCATTAGTGACAGTGACGCACAACTATGACAGGAGTTGGGAGAGGAGTCTGCTATGGCCTTTGTTAAAGAACCATCCCAGCATTCCCTGAAGTGCGAAACAATGGAAAACAAAAATCAGGATGGCCAGAGCCGGGGATCGAACCCGGGTCCTCCTGAACGTGAGTCCTATGCTGAACCAAGAAATTACATAACATAATTTACACTAAGTTTCCTATGTACTTAGTAACTTACACATTGTCGTCGTACCAGGCCACAGGCCAGGTGGAGTTGTGACTGGTCGCGGCAAGTGTTCGCCGAGTGTGGGTGGCAGGTGTGCGCTGGTTGTTAACGGCAGATGTGCGGTACTTGAGTGTGTGTGTGTGTGGGACGGATCAGTGACGGCGGCAGGGCGTGTGTGAACTTGACACCGACGTGCAACACCTGCCATCCCGGCCATCTGCCAGTGCAGAACAGGTGGCTTCGCCGCCCCCTCCCTCTATCGGCGCATGAAGAAGCCAGTCTGGTAGCAGCGGCCGCGACGGACGGAACGAGAGAGACGTGCCGCGCTTCGGGACTCTGATTCGTCCAGCGAGAAACGTAAGGCGTGTGTGCAACTATCCGGCCCAGTGTTTTACTTCGTTTCGCCATTTTGAGCTGGCCCTAGGATATGGGATTGTGGACCGCCCCATAAGTGTCCATGTAAGGTGTAGTTTTCTCCAGGTCCTCCCTGCTTTTCCCGATACGCAGCTGTCCGACTCGCCAGGTGAGAGAGGGGCACGCCGGCACAAACAGACCACGACCCATCGAGCCTCGTGTTCCCGGTTACATGCTTAACCGGGTGGCGCCCAGAGCATTCCAACGCAGCTCCATTCCAACCTCACTCTCACCGGACACGGCGTCATGGCGCCCTATGCTTTGGCGTGAATATCGCAGTGTAAATCGAAGTACAACCTACACAGAGAATGACTGGAAGACGACACTTCACCACAGGATCGCCACAGTTGCATTGTTTAGCCAGCTACATCACAGCCCGCACGTCAGCGACAGCAGGAAACAATACACGGAGCTAGATCTAGAAAGAAATCGAACCATCGCACACAATGAGCAGCAAGGAGTGTGTTAGTTCTGGATTACCAGCCTTCCCTAATTTACTTTTCGGAGAAGTTGTGCAACAGTGCTGCACATGTGCCATGGAGAACCAGAAGGGGAACCCGAGCATGAAAGTGGAGAAGCCTATCAATCACAGCCCGCCAAGGCAGGCCGAAGTATGTGACTCGCTAACATGTGACAGACAAGGGAAGGAGATGGCCACTTGTGCGACATGTCTAACAAGACGCCACCGCAGATGTTCGCACGCAACGGAACTTGCCACGTTCGGTTAGGGTGTGTTCGCTTGCGCAACTTGTGTGTCATCGAGGCCCCCTCCCCTGCTTCAAGGTCATACGTCACAAGCTACAAACCTAACACCCTATCACCCCTCCCCCAGCACCTCAACGACTGCACATCGAGCTGTCGCAACAACCTGCCAAGAGAGTGGGGACATAATGAAACTTCCCGAGTTCTCTGGACACATGCACGAGGACGTGGACCAGTTTCTGCAGCAGTTCGAAACACGGTGTTTACATTACGGCATAGTGTACGAGGAGTGTGTTGATCGTGCGATTAGCAACTTGCATGGTGCCGCAAAGGACTGGTGGAGAATATGGGGACATACAACAATGACATGGGACGAGTTCGCGAATGGCCTACGGTATCGGCTCGGGTCCACAGAGGCTATAGCAGACTGTCAAGCGCGATTTTATAGTGAACGACAAAAGGACACAGAGTCGACAGAGAGTTTCATAGCCACGAAAATCCAGCTGTTCCGTTGCATCTATCCAACCACACCACCGGAGGACGCACTAAGCAGCATAACCCCGCATATGCGATTGGATCTCGAACCATTTTTGGCAGAAGTGAGTGGTGAGAGTGCGGAGGGATACATTCGTCGAGCAATCGTCACCGACAGGGCCGTCAATCGGCTGAAGGGACATCCATTACAGACACTAGGATGGGCGGACGAGAAGGCCCCCATCACCAGAAATATGCGCGATAGCCGCACACCAACGAGCCGAAGACAACAACTCGCGATTGAACCGCCGCGGTCGGCCGACCCTGCGTCCGTCCCACAGCTCTCGCGACAGAACATTCGACCGCCACAGTGCCACACCTGCCCAGCGAACACGTTTCACTGGCACCGGGACTGCCCTGCTAGGAATGCCACATGCCCGCCGTCGGGAAACGCCTAAGGCGGGGAGGCAGGCCAGCTGCTGACCTCCCCGCTGTCAATCCCCAGATACACCTGACCACGACCAACACCGATTAAGAGCCAATTTTGGGACAATTTACCATCGAGGAGGACCAGTTACTCCGCATCCCGATCGAAGTCAACAACCAACCAACTGCTGCATTAGTTGATACTGCCGCCAGCCATATGTTTGTCGCATCCACACTCGTTAATCCATCACAGATCCGACCTGGACCCTGTATGCTACAGCTGGCCACCAGAGGGAAGCACAGTGCCACACAGGGCGTAACCGACCTGATGATCAGGATACACGACCAGACGTCTCACGTCGAAGCATTGGTCGTGGACGGCCTACGAGAGCACGTCGTGCTGGGGCAACCATGGCTGCAGCAACAAGAAGCAGTGATAGAGGTCGATGCGAAGAGGGTACATGTGGGAGCCAGGGAACGACGCAAAGTGTATGCTGTCGACCGGCGGCCGAATACCAACTCAACACACAATTTACCTGGACGACCTGGACAACGAGGTCCCAGCCGAATACAGAACAGCGATACAAGCTCTCTTGGATGAACGGAAAGATGTCTTCGCTTTCTCCGACCTACTTCAGACAACCATAGCAGTTGAGCACTTCATACGGACACGTAACCCAGACCCAGTCTACACTGGTCCCAGAGGCTACAGGATGCATGAACAACAGGTCATCAGGGAGCAAGTCGCCGAGATGCTAAAGGAGGGAGTAATCGAACCGTCCAGCAGTCGATATAATGCCCGCATTGTACTCGTGCCGAAGGATGGGACACTGCGCTTTTGTGCGGAATTCCGTCTGCTGAACCTGGTGACAGAGAGTGCCCCTCCACCATGGATCAGTGTTGAAGAGGCCTTGGAAGGCCTGGGTGATGGCCGAGTGTTCTCGACATTAGACTTAAAGTCAGGTTATTGGCAAGTACCGTTATGTCCAGAAGACCGTGAAAAGAAAGCCTTTACGATGCCATACGGATGCCGCTTTCAGTTTCGGAAGATGCCATTCGGGCTGAAGTGCGTTCCCTCAACCTTCCAGTACATGATGACACAGGTTCTGGGGGGGTACATCAGGGAGTTTGTCGCAGCGTACCTCTACGACGTCATCGTCTGGTCCCGGACATGGGAGGACCATGTACGCCATCTGAGTTTAGTGTTAGAATGACTGGCAGTGCACCAGCTTGTCGTCTCCCCCCAGAAGTGCCACATCGGTAAAACCTCCGTCGACTTCCTGGGGCATGTGATCCAGCCAGATGGTAACTGCGCCCATCCCGAACACCTGGATAAAATTGCCAACAGCACATTTCCGACGACCAGGAAACAAATGCAACAGTTAATTGGATTAACGAACTGGTTGAGGAAATACAAACCGCACTTCGCCACAATCGCGGCCCCTCTCACTGACTTGTTGTCTGTGAAAAGAAAATGTGCCTGGAACGAACGTGCCCAGAAAGTATTTGAAAAGTTGAAATCGCAATTCACCCAGTGTCATGCTTTGTCTCGCATCAACCCTGAGAAGCGCCTCTACGTCCAGACCGATGCCAGCACGGAAGGTGCTGGCGCCGTCCTATACCAGCTAGCTGACGACAGGTCATGACTCATTATCAACTACAGTAGTGCAAAGTTCGGAGAAGCAGAACGTCGCTATCACAGCAATGAGCGAGAGTGCCTGGCGGTAGTTTGGGCTCTTCGCAAGTACCGCCTTCACCTAGAAGGAAGACAGTTCATATTACGAACGGACGAGTGTCTTGACGTGGCTGGACACGATGCAAGGAAGGAGGGGTAAACTCATCGGCTGGGCACTGTTACTACAGTCGTTTGATTTTACGACTGAGCATGTCAGCGGAGCTGACAATGAACTCCCCGATCACTTGTCACGGGATCCAAACCTGGTTGAAACCATCACGGAACACCACGACGTGGCAGTGATGTTTCCTCCTGAGCGTCCCTCAACTCAGCAGAGCAAAGTCGAAACAAAGGAACACGCCTCACTGCATACGATCACGCATTCGTTCAGACCGACTATTTTGTCTGCTGTGAATAATCACGTTCTTAACACAAAAAACATCTCCTACAGCTTTGCGCTTAAAAGCCAAGTGCGCCGAGGATAATGTGGAGCGTGTTCGAGTAAGGGATTCAGTGCTAGAAACGAAGCCGCCAGGTGTGGAGACTGCATGGAAAGTGTTTGTGGCCCCCGAGGCGAGAGAGACAGTCTTGAGCTTCGCACACAGTGACACACTAGCAGGGCATCCTGGGGTAGATCATACAGTGCGGAATGTAATGCAGTATTTCCACTAGCCTGGACTCAGAGTGGATGTGTGGGATTATGTACGAGGCTGCCAGGACTGCCAGCGGAAAAAGGCACGGAGAGCAGATGGGACCGAACAATAATCCCCCCATCTTCCCACTACTCCCTTCGAAGCTGTAGCAGTGGACTTGATGGGACCGTATCCACGCACAACCAAGGGATATCGTTTCATATTAGTGGTAACTGACATGTTCTCTCGCTGGGTGGAGGCGTATCCACTAACGAACACCCGTAGTCAGACAATTACAAAAGTGCTCCAGAAGGAATTTTTTGCACGCTGGGGGTACCCCCGAACACTACTAATGGACAATGGTTCACAGTTTATCAGTAGGCAGTGGAGGAGGTAGTGCCGCGAACTACAACTGTAGCACCATACGACACCGGTATACCACCCTCGTGCTAATCCAACAGAGAGGTGGAACCAGGAGCTGAAGGTCCAACTCCGCTTGCGTGTTGGAGAAGATCACTCACAATGGGACCAGCATCTGGGCGAGGCTCTGTTCTGCCTCAGACGTAGGGTAAACGCCACCACAGGGCAGGCACCGACAACCCTCGTGCAGGGGCGCAACCTACCGCTTCCAGGAGAACCCAGGCCAGAGGTCCCTTAGGATACAGAGGACTGGGGCGAGCGCCGGGACGCCGAACTCACTGCTGCCCGCCAACACCAAGAGGCATATGTGCGAATGCACACACCCGCCGTGACCAGTCGTCTTCAGAAGAGGGGCGTATGTCGTCGTACCAGGCCACAGGCCAGGTGGAGTTGCGCCTGGTCGTGGCAGGTGTTCGCCGAGTGTGTCGGTGGCAGGTGTGCGCTGGTTGTTAACGGCAGATGTGCGGTACTTGAGTGTGTGTGGCGGATCAGTGACGCCTAAGGGGATGTGTGAACTTGACACCGACGTGCAACACCTGCCATCCCGGCCACCGCGCGGCCATCTGCCAGTGCAGGACACGTGGCTTTGCCACCCCCTCCCTCTACCAGCACATGAAGAAGGCAGTCTGGAAGCAGCGGCCGCGACGGACGGAACGAGAGAGACGTGCCGCACTTCGGGACTCTGATTCATCCGGAAGAAATATAACGCGCGTGTGCAACTATCTGGCCCATTGTTTTACTTTGTTTCGCCATTTTGAGCTGGCTTGCATAAGGCCCTAGGGTATGGAGGTGTGGACCGCCCCATAAGTGTCCATGTAAGGCGTAGTTTTCTCCAGGTCCTCCCTGTTTTTCCCGATACGCAGCTGTCCGACTCGCCAGGTGAGAGAGGGGCACGCCGGCACGAACAGACCACGACCCATCGAGCCTCGTGTTCCCAGCTACACGCTTAACCAGCTGGCGCCCAGAGCATTCCAACACAGCTCCGTTCCTACCTCACTCTCACCAGACATGGTGTCAACATGTCGTGTTGTTTGCTATGTTTATTGTTTGAATTACAGTTTTTAACTGTATCTACAAACTGTCACTGTATACTAAGAGCATTATATTACTACAGCTCATCCATGTTTCTGAAGTTATCATTTGAAGACAACTTCTTATTTCATATAAATACTGTAAGGAACTGCACAAAAGTAGGTTTTTGGAGCAGCGTAGGCATACATACTTGATATGAAACACCACGGCCTCGAGGGATGTATAGTGCTCAGTATTTCTTAAATTTTTGCACTATTAGGTCACCGTCGACACTGTAAACTGTTTAAATTACCAATCAACTACTTTTTGTACTAAATATGTGCCCTACCAGGTTTTGTAAGTCATATGCTGCATCAACTCTTAATTGTTTTCTTTCGAGGTCTCAATTAATGTACGACATTTAAAACTGTGAAAGTGTCTTTGAGCCGATAGTCATGTAATAACAGGCAGAGCATGACATTTCGGTTACTGTGATCAAACACCAACACCGTTACATGGATTTCAGCACAAGTCAACTTCTTTCAGTCTCAATATATCTACTTTAACGGTGAAGACATGTGTTGTAAATTACTTAGGGGAGGGGAGGGGAATTGTTGTCCAGAGAGTTTTTTTTATGATTAGCTAATGAGAATGAATAGATGTCTTCGTGTCTTATAAAATACCAGTACAGCTAAAGCTGACAAATGAAAACCATTTATTTTAATTTTTGAGTTATAGTATACACCTGTTCGTGTGACTGCAGTGACAGATTTCTAGACCCAAAGATTGTGTTATGTGATTACTTGGCTGTGTACCTGGATGAGTTGAGAGGTGGACAGAAAGGTGCAGTCCAAGGTTTGTCTCTGGGAAGGAGACCCAGGTGGTGAATGGCCCCGTCACGTTCAGCACCAGCCAGCCCTCGTTGTCACAGCTGGTGTTCACTGCATCCACAAACTGCAAATCCTTCTGGCTGGAAAACAATACGATGCAATTTCTCTCCTGTTTTGCCTAACTGGAGACTTTCATTAAGATACATCTTGCATCATCTCTAATGAATGGGGAAAATGATCCCAAACTTTTCCAGAAACTAAACTCATATTGGTGTAGCTGTTAGTGGCCACTTTGATTACAGTACATTACCTAGTACCATAAAACGGGGTGATTAGAAACAATGGAGTGAATAGAAAAACAATTTTAAAGCTAAATTTTTGGATATTAATTCTATTTTAAAAATTATATTTTTAGGTAGGCAAGTTAAAACCGTTTACAAACAGTAGTTTTATAGTAATTATAATTTTTTGATGCAAAAGGTGTCAGCTAGGAATTTATTTCTAATTCTGTTTCCATTCACCCAGTGTTTCTAATCACCCTGTTTTACAGCATATTTTAGTATAGTCAACAAAATTTTGCAAACGCATCAGTCTTGTCCAGTTTGCTTACATTCTTGTTTATTTCCAGCTGAGAATTCCATGGAGCACCAAATGTTTTGTGTTGTAAGTGCGATTTAGATAGAAGAGTTTTGCCACTGAGGAAGGGATTGGGTGGGAATATTTGTGATTTCATGTAAAAAAACTAAAAGTTCTTGTAATTGGCGGTAGACAGATGCGTACGTGTAAAATGTAAACAAGTCAGCTGGAAAAACAGAAGAGTTCTTGGAAGATTGAGAGTTTGAAAACTACTATGTGGTAAAACTGAAAGCAAGACAAAATCACTCAAGTTGAATGCTGGAATGCCTTAACACAGGCCACGGCTATTTCTGTTCCTCATTCTCTGAAACACTGGTCCAGTTTCTAATGACCTCATTATTGTTGAGACAAGCCCTACAACTTACCCACTAGGTTGCTGAAAACATAACCTATGATCTACAATTCGATAAGCAACTTGAACCCTTGGTGAGATACTTCTACAAGTTAAGTGAAGCAGGGGCGCCGGAACTAGGGGGGACACGGGTACAATGTACCCCCTGGCTTCTACCAGGAGGGGCAGAGGGGGGCAATGGGATTTTTTATGTAGAATGAGCTACTTATTTCACATTTTAATTTCTTTTCATCACTAAGGAGTCTTCCATCAGTGAGTATTTCTCATACATTACGTACATTAAAAATAATATATTAATAGGACTGCTGAGATTCCTGAAATAGCGGGCTACTGGCAAATTGATATTTTGACGAAGGTTCTTCAGAAAGGAAGCCAGTTCTTTCTCATGAGGTCGTAAATCTCTCTAAAAAAATGAAAAGAGCTGAGAGGACCTTGTCCGGCACCTCCGCGGTTCAAACATTCTGTCCCTCCGTCCCTAAAGACTGCTTTATTCTACCGAAGGAGGGGGAGGGATTGAGGCGGGGAGAGAGAACTTCCTACTGTTCGTTGCGGAGGTAGTTGGGGGCGTTAGGGTCTTCCCTCATTTTTTTTGTTTACTGTTATTTTATGGCTTGAACAAAAACGACTGAATCACGTGTGCATCCTAAACAGCTATCCAGAATTTAAAGAAAATCATTAGAGAAGGTAGAAACACTTTGGAAAGTTATCCGAGCTGTCTAGGTCCTTAGTTTTAACCACAGTGGCTGTAATATGTAAAACACAATGTTGCTTTTTAGTAATTAAATTATTTGTGAAATTTACTTAAGCCGTCGATTTGAACCGATTGTGTGAACAGCAGAGAATATAATTTGTAAAAACCAATATTCTTTTCAGAAATGGTAAATTTTTCCTTGTAAATAGTTGGTGTTAAATGTGTTTTAGATATTTGTCTTAGAAGTCTTGTTGAAACTATTTGCAACAGTGGATGTTGTATGTGAATACAATTTTACCATTCAATTATTTTTAATTTGGAATGAACTGTTGGGTGTTCCATTAAATGTTAGAAAAAATCTGTCAAAACACTGAAATTGTTGTTTTATGGTTTATGTTGTTACTATATTTTTATATTTTATGTTATAACCAGACAACATTTATGTTTGTACTATGCGTGCACATTTATTTACTGTCTTAATGATGTTGATATAACAGTACTGCAAGAGTTATTAATGCTACACAGCATTTAAGATTACAGATCAGTGTTTAGCATATTAAACATTCAGTGTAATATTTATGTTTTATGTCTATAATATGAACCTCGCTTTTTCTTAGGGCTTTTTATCACACCAACGAAGCTTAAAAGATTTATTCTCAATTAACGGTTATATAATCTTGAATACAGAAGTGTAAAAATTGTTTTTGTATTTATTTTTTCGTCAGTATTTACTGTTAACAAAAATATACATGGGCGATGGATCAACTTAATGTACAAAATTGCTCTGCTGTTTGGTATATAAATTACAGCCCAGTGAATGTTGGAATTTCGTTTACAGTAAATATTTCTAACTTAGCCAGTGATGCACGACGCATTTTTCTACCTCTTATACAATCACCAACCATTTCCAAAAGTCTGTATGTGGGTGGTTTTTTAAAATAAAAATGTAATCTGAACCCAGCATAGTTGTGTTCGTTGAAAAAATCATTCCATTCACCATTAGGGGATGTAGAAATGGTTTGTTAAATTCGTGGTGATGAGAAAAGATTATTAAATGTCTGTTACATGCATGAATACATCAGAAATTATGTACAAAATGTGAAACATTTTTAAAACAATCTTGCAGCGTAAATAATTCAAGACACTGCTAATTTTTACTTTTTTGTAATACCATCTGACCACTGATTTTCAAAAACATTGAAATACTTGGATAAGAGCTATAATGAAATTACTTTATCGTTATTTACTTTTTTTGTAGCAAAAAGTTTGGGTTTCGTTGTTGTTTCCCGTTTAAAAATGTGTCAAATAACATCATGCACTCTACGTGGTGGTCGAATTGAAGTGAAGTGAGAGATTTTGGTCAGCGCTGAACAGCGAGGTCTTCAGCGCTGGTGAAGGGTGACATGAGGTGAATATGGAGGGGTGCTGTACTGAAGGGGCGGGGGAAACGGGTGATCCCCGAGAAAACCCACCGACCAACGGCATCGTTCGGAACGATTCTCACATGCGAAAATCCGGGGTCTGACCCCTCCGGGAATCGAACCCGGATCGCCTTGGTGGAAGGCGAGAGGTCTGACCCACCTCTTGGCCAACCCCAACTATGGTTTCCTATCCACCAAAAAAATTATGCTATCATTTCACAGGAAAATCTTGTGTTCTATAAGGCTTGCAAGGTTTTTAAACGTATTTAAAAAACATGCTGGGCAGGCTAACTTGCAAAGAGTTTGGGTACATATCTTGTATCTTTCTTGAAATGAGTAAATATATGTTAGATTATTGACTGTATCAAACTTTATCCTTCGATAAAATTGAAATATTTCTACCAGTAAAACTGTGAAAATAGCCCCAATTTGCTTCTTAAAATCAAAATTTTGCCGGGGGAGGGCCCCCGGACCCCCCGCTTTTGAGTTCGGGATGGGTGATAACTTTGCCCTGGTGCCTCCCCCTGAACCAAAATCGTTCCGGCGCCCGTGAAGTGAAGTGATTTTGGTCAGCAACGCTGGTGAGAGGTGACTTATGAGTATTGAGTGGCGCCAGAATGAGGGAGTGGGGGAAACAGAATATCCCAGAGCGCACAGAAGTACTGCATCTGTTCACATAATGCCCGCCCGCGCTTCAAGACGTATTTTAAACAAGCTCACACAATGGACGCGCTTGACTTTTTCAATTGACGACGCAATAATTAGTGACTGACATGAATGAATTAACAAGATTTTCTAATCTTTTTTCCATGTTTACCATGCACAACAAATTTATTTTCCTTTATTTTTTTAAAGAGGTCTCGCTATAAACGAGTAAATATGGACAGGTTTTGTTTTACACCAAAAATCTCGAGGAAAATTTCTTTAATACAACACACATACATAGGCAGCACGCCATCCGACCTGCGGCATCATCCGGCACGATTCCCACATGTGACAATCCAGGGACTGACCCCGCCGGGATCCAACCTGGATCGTATTGGTGGAGGCAAGTGCTCTAACCTCTGCATCAACTAGGCTATGGACCCTCCTCTATAACTTGAGAAGAACTTTCGAGAATCCTGTAAATGGCTAAGCCTGAAATAATATCAACATAATAATTTTTCCTATGCACAATATTTCTGAAACCCAAGGTACTAGTTCAGCAACTATTTTAACTTACTGTACACTCAGCAGTGAGCAATAACATTCATAAAATTGTCTATGTAAAATAATAGTAATAATAATAATTTTTCTTGCAAGTCACATAATTTCACTATATACCCATAAATAAATATGATGAGACATGACACAAGCCTACATTATAAGTATTTTTATTTACTTATTTTTCAAATAGTTATTGCGTCAGACGTCATGCCATATGTCACCCACGATACACAACTAAAAACATTTTGCATAAAATTATAATTATAAGATAATTTTGTTAAACACTTTTCACTGGCTCCACCCATGATTTAACAGGACTGCTTAGATCGTGCACTGGGTCAGAGATTACCTTAAGTAAACGTGCTAAGTAATTGGTTGACTGTTGTTCGGCTTCATCTAAAGACACTTTCAAAACAAGGTTCGAAAAAAATTCAAAGATTTTTTAAATTTAACTGTACAGTAATCCATTGACAACCGTACTTTATCTGCAGTTTCAATTATACCTAACTTCTACAAAGTTCTCATTTGTACAAGGTCGACTTTCGTTAGGACTAGGCTGCGTTCACGTGCCTCGAGGGAGCACTGCACATGTTTAACATGGGGCTCAAATTCATCAGCAATAGCTGAGAGCCGTGTGGTGAGCAAGTATAAGGATTTACTTGTTAAATTATACTTGGTGGTGCTTAGTCGTTTGTTTAATGTCATCATATTCGGAAAAACCCACTGTCTGCACTGAGAAAATGAGAATATTGCTACAGGAATAAAAATGTAAAAAAAAAAAAAAAAAAAAAAGTTTATGAGACGATGTTCGGGTGTTTTACAGTGACAATATAAATTTATTTATGTTTTTCACAGTATTTTTAAAACACCTGTTGGGTATATGCCAGATTTCTAAAAATACAACAATGAGCGTTAGTTATTGAGGCTGATTATTAATTCACTGGTAACGCACATCAAACACGGCAACATCACAACTATCGGAAGAATATAAATAAAACAGCACAACACAACTAGTTAAATAAGCTTCTAAACAATCTACAATATTCAACAACACCCTTAAAGATCCTATACAGGAATGTGTGCCTCATCGAGATGAAGACTGGTGCCATGTATGTAGGCTGGACAAGTAGGGCATTCGGGATAAAGCGAGCACTAAAAATTTAATCTTGGAAAAATATCGCCAGCCGTTACTGCGTATAATTCAACATTAACTATAGTTTTCTTACTACCTGTATGGTTGGCAGCGAAATTACGCAATATAGTTCCGTGTGTTATCCTATTAAATACAACAATACAAAAATTAACTCAAATGAAATCGACGTAATTGTATTTTATGTAATTAATAAAACGGTTTTTATTAAACTATATCAGTTCATACTGACTGCATACTTTATCTTACACACGAAAACATCTAGTGACGTGTCAAGAGAGGTTAGGTCTCACCGTTAGCCGTTACGCGGAAAGACACGAATTAGCTGAAAATAAAACTTTAGCAGGGCTTTTTTGAGTGCTCAATATATCCCGAACCACCTATTTTTATACTCTTTAATTATATGCAGTTAAAAACTAGTTAGCTTAAGTTAAATCTATAGTGCTCGCTTTATCCCGAATTAACTATATCGGTATTAAGAAGAAGAAAATATTACTACATGAATAAAAGTGCTGGAAATTATATAAAATGTTTGCAAGTTATTTTGGACCTGAAATAGTTTTTTTGCTAGACCTTAAAATTTTTTCCATCGCGTTTTTTTTTTTTTTTTTTTTTTTAATCTAAGGATCCACATGCTTACTGCTATTGATCTGTTAGCAGGTCTCAATAGCAGAGTCGGTTAGACGCCGGTCAACGATGCGAGAGGTCCTGGGTTTGAATCCCAACCCGAGCGTGGTTGTTGTTTTGTCCGTTACCTCACTTCACCTTCATCCAGTTTTGTGTACGCTTCTATTTATAGCAATGCGATAAAAAAAACTTAAGCTTCAGTTTTTAATTGTGTAAGCCCCTTGAGTCTGGTTTAATCGATGTATCCGCCGGTTTGAACTTAGTTGGAATTTCGGTGGATTTGGAGGATGTGAACAATTAATGAATATTTTAAACACTATCTCACGAAATGTAACAGCTATGAAAGGCAAGCTCTAAAATATGCATACCTTGCATAAAATGCTAGTATATTTACTATAAAATATGCCGGCATGTTGATCAGTTTGAATTTCTTGTGTTGTCTTTCTTTTTTTATGTGTACAGATGCAGCCATTTGAAGCGATAAGAAAAGTGTTGAAAAAAGGCCAACCTGATGTACGCCGGTGTTGAAAGACGAATGGATCAAGTGATGAATTTTCGAATACGCGGCAAGCCTCAGTAACTGTAACACGTTTCAGGAATGTGGATTTTATTTTGTAGGATTCTGCGAAGAAAGAGAGGGACTGACAGACAATACACCTAAACACTTGGGAGCGAAGACAGAACCACAGTGTCTTCACCTGTTAAAGCCCTTGCGAAGGCAATACTAACGGTTTCTTACTCCTGTGTAACGGCGCTAGAGATCGATGCTCAGATATACAGTGTAGGGCAAACAACAATTTTTGCTATATGTCATTCAAGGTAAAATGAGCACTTTTTTTTAGGCTGTCTTGGGTAATAATAATATTATATTATTGTGGTCTTAGACAGTAATCTTTGAGGGCGGTGAAACATATTGACTGTGGTGAACTGTTACTTTTATGCTAACAAGCTGCGTAATATAAAATTGGCTGAAAGGTAAAATATATCCAAGAACTTCATATGCGCTAAATTTACAGTGAAAGCACTATGCCTCTAAAAAAAGTGGGTTCTAGCTATGAGAACAGAGAAATTAAATAATTAAAGAGGTGTGTACGTGTGTGCAAAAAAAGACTATTATAACCTGTTCACGATACAGCTAGAATTTTTGTAATATTACAATGAATATTCATAAATAATACATATTATAACTTAAGACGTCCACTTTTGAGTACGGTGCAATCTTTCAACTGTACTCTTTATTTACACAGTCATAATTATATTACTAAAGGCCCTTTGACACCATTGGCATGCGGGCTCTTAACCTTAGGAATTTGAAGGGGGGGGGGCGGCGGCAAATAAGTCCAGTGGCTGATATACCGATCACTATTTTGTATGAGGGAGGGGGGAGGATTACGAATTTCGATTTTGAGGTACATAAAATTTAACAGCATTAATTTTACTACCGGTTACCTTGGAACACATTTAACTAAATTTTCATTACTAACTAAAAAATCAACGGAAATTTACGGATGTTAAAATTAGTATTTTTGGAATTCGGTTGTTATAGAGGCCTAGATATTATATTTAAAATTTTACAATTACCGTTTCCCATTTTTGTAAATTTTGTGGTTTCAAGCCCTTATTTTTCTAAAAAACTTTAAAATTTTTACTCGAAAGTAAAACGTATTACTGCATAGTGTTGCATAAATAAATGTCCGCTAGTAAAATACCTACACAGTAAAAAAATCTCATTGAATTCCGATGAGTAGTTCAGATTTGATTGATGATTGTCAGTCGTCAGCTCGACATCGTACCTTTCCATACCCCTATTGTATACACACTGTCAGTTGTTATGTACGCTCCCGTTCACAGATATCGACTTTTAAGATGCCTTGTCACGAAATCTTCATAGTTTGATTACATTATCTACAAGACGGCAAAAACCGGACTCAAGGGGGAGTGGGGGCGTGGACATCCCCCATTCCAATAAGAATCTAAATTAAAATATATATTTTGAAATGAAATACGTGATGTCTTTACTCCACTCAAACGGCATTTAAATTTTAATTTGTGTAATCTTTTACTCGGCAATGTTCGATCAGTAAGAAAAGTGAACGCCTGGGTTATGATGTACGCACAAATTATCTAAATGCTCTACAAAATTAGTTTTTTAAATAGTAATTCGCCCATTCGTCAATCTCCCATCCAATAGAATTTATCGCTGCAATAGTGCCTGCAATGAGATAGTCTTCCAGATAACAAAATAAAAAAATTCTTGAAATATGGCCTTAATTTTTGAGTACTGCGAAATATATGAACACAGTTTATTACTTACACTGCTGTATAGCAGAGAGGTAAAAATTGAATTAAAAGAAACAGTGCTTCGAAATGATTCGTATGACTTTGAAAGGTTATGATAAACAGTGAAACAAATATGAACCATTCAAAGTAAAGCGAGCGCTTAAGGCCCTCGAACTTAAATGTGGACTGGAATGTTAATGTTAACATATGAGAGTTTTGGCATGTATATATTATGTTTATTAAGGCGGTTACACAATTGAAAATTTTTGCATAGAACTGACATAGATCCATTTGACTTTACAGTAGCTTTCAATGCATGGCTTGTAATGAAGTAGTATACAAAAGCGTCACGAAAGCTAAAGTCTGGCAGCCTTGACTTAAGGTTTTCAGTTACTTTTCCGATAAACTGAAGACTTTAAAGTCAAAATGACCGTTCGCAAAGAACTATCTGATTAAGTGAGTTATAATGAAGAATGGTTTTATTTCTAAGTATCGTTTTATTCTCCAGTACTGTGATCTCACGACAAATGTAACAGGTTTATCTTAAATGTACTCGAAAAACCTTTTAAGGCCTCGCTCTTTAGTTTTTCAGTGGTTTCAGAAATATTTATTTTAACGCAAATTAATACAAATATCGAGAAATACATTCTGGCAGTTTTAACACGTATATGTCATAGTTTGTATTTGAATTTTTCTGTTGCAATATACCAAACAGATTTTTAGATTTTTGCCCCTGAAATATCACAAATTTTGTTGTCAAAATAATCCAAAATGAAGCAAAATAAATTTTTGCTAGCAAACGGTACATTATTTTTAAAAACGCTCTGGCAAAATTGTGTATTGTATGACTGTACACAGTCTCAAATTTTTTCAAAGCATTTGATTAAATATATTAGAGTTATTTGTAATTGTTTGAAATAAATGAAAGCTAATGACCTTAAATTGCATAAATATCCGTAAATGAACAGTAAGTTTCGTCAATAGAGGGCGTTGCTTTTGTTAGGAAAAATATTAAAATAAATGGAACATATTTTAATAATTGGGCTTATTTTTAGAATATTTACGTGATATGATTTTATGACAAATATATATTGATTTATATCATACAATTTCCGTTTCAAAAAACAAATTCCCAATTATTTTTCAACTTTCGTTACTTTAAATTTACGTTTGTGTTACTGTATTGACGAAGTTCTTAAAGTAACGGAAACGTGTAAACGTTGGAAAGTGCTGACTTGAGAGTGAACAGTCGATGAACAGCGGAGACGAGAGTCTGGGTGGTCGACTAATAGAGTTCACGTGAACTGCTTGTTGGTGAAATGTTTGTTCTTGGCCGACATCAGCTCGCAGTAGTGTGGTGTGAGAGACGACAGTGAAATGTTAGGCACAGCGGGGGGGCATGGCGCCGAGACAGGATCCAGGTAGACGAGACGGCTGTGTGTGCCAGAGACAAAGGGCCGAGGCCAGTTTTTGCTCGCCCCTCACCTTGTTTACCTGGGCCGAATTCCATCCCGACCCATGGGCCTACCTTCCTTGCTGTAATGAGCTCATTCCGCCGGCTTGCTACAACACTGCCCGACTGCGACAACACGAGTTTTATAGCCGCCTCCAGCCTTTGTTTACTCTCGTGTACCAGTGGGCCGTAACTTCTATAATGGATCTGGCGCGTGTAAGTACATTTACATGTTTAACAATTACAAGTCCTTCCAATACGTTTATATACGAAAAGATGACACTTCATACTGTGTCCCTATGGTTTTAAAAATGCCGCCCGCTAATTAAAAACATTATTACCAAGCTCCTCAAAAGGGATAGTGATGAATTTTTAACGTTGTTGTATCCGAGAAAATATCAACCGTAATAGTAAAACAAAATAAAAACCTATATTGGACTTAACAACATACAAGAACGGGGGCCGTAGTTTTTTTTTTTTTCCATTTTAATCCGGTGACATACCTTGATACGCTCAAAGCAATAAAACGTATAACATCAGGAGCACAAGGTCACGACAACCTATCGATTAAGTTTATCCACATGATACTTCCTGCCATACTCCCAACTCTCACACACACATTTAACGCCTCTCTTACCGAAGGTATTTTCCCTTCATGCCGGAAACTAGCACAAATTCGCCCCATTCCGAAGACGAGTATTCCTAAAACTGTTTCTGATTACCGCCCGATTAGCATTTTACCGGCCATGTCCAAAGCATTAGAATACTTGGTTCATGCACAAATATCTAAATATATCTCTAAACACAACCTTTTGAACAATTGCCAATCATGGTTTAGGCCCTTTCACAGCACAACTACTGCTCTTCTAAATGTTACAGATGATTTAAGACATGCCATGGAAAACAGAGAGCTAACTCTTCTCACATTACTTGATTTTAGTAAAGCATTTGACTCGGTAGATCATGACTTACTCATTGCAAAGTTGAAGGTACTATTTAACTTTTCCGACAGTGCATGCGAGTGGCTCAGATCTTATCTAACTCTAAGGAATCAACAAGCAATCGCGGATGGCTCTAAATCTAGCTGGCGACCAGTGATATCCGGTGTACCACAAGGGTCGGTACCTTGCCCACTTCTATTCTCCATTTTCATCAATGATTTACCCAGTCACTTTGCTCATAGTAAATATCATATGCATGCGGATGACGTACAACTTTATGTATCTGGACGCACAAATAATGTAAATATTGTGTATGAACACATGAACCTAGATTTGAAAGCTGCATCTGATTGGGCGTTAAGAAATGGGCTTATTATAAATCCTAATAAAACGCAGTTCACGCTGATAGGCTCCCCAGCGCTGTTGTCAAATATTAAAAAAGACACCCTACCATGTGTTCAGATTGCTGATACAAAAGTAAATATCACATCAGTTCTTAAAAATTTAGGCGTCTTGTTAGATGAAAGTCTTACCTGGAAAAATCATATCACCTCAATTTGTAAGAAAGTTAATTTTGCCTGTCATGCAATAAAACGCCTTAAAAAACTTCTTCCAACTAAAGTAAAACTAAACCTTGTTCAAGTTCTTATTATACCCTTCTTTGATTACTGTGATGTTATCTACAACGATATCACTGATCAGCTTGTGCTACGCTTACAGCGTTTGCAAAACATGTGTATACGCTTAGTAACCTTAAACATAGACCACGTCAGTCATTTCTACAACCAAGCCTCCTGGCTGAAACTTAATGAAAGACGATCTCTTCACTCTCTAACGTTACTGCACAATATTCTTAACACCTGTACACCACACTATCTATCTGACCGCTTTTCTTACTTACATTCCTTGCACGATGTCTACACCAAATCAAAAAATTGCAACAAGCTTTTGATTCCGCGTCACAAAACAAAATTCTTTGCTGAATCTTATACTGTGTCTGCATCGCGTCTATGTAATGGGCTGTCGCATTATCTGTGTGAAATAGATAATACAAAAGTTTAAAACAAAAAAGGCACGGGACTTTTTACTTTAAAAACTGCGGTAGGGATCACAAATGTTCACTTTAATTAATTAATTTATTTGTAATGTACGTATGTATGCTAATATTGCATTGTTCTATTTATATTCGATATTAAAAGGGCGTATTATTATAGTTACCATGATTATTATTGCTATCCTATTTAGTTTTTAAGTGTCTAGCAAAGCTTCTGTAAGCTATAATGATTAACACTGCATCTTGTAATTTTTATATATTTTTGTTGCTTTGTTACTTGCGTATTAATTATTTAGTGTTTCATCTCACTTATAGACTTTATACTTATTCTTATTTGTAACGATATTGGCTTAAATTATCATGTTATTTTCAGTTTCATAGTTCGGGTTGTTTTTATTATACAGTTTTTTTTTCTCTCCATTGAACTCTGTTAATCTAGTTTGTATTAGTACATGCGATGTCTTTACTCTTATTCTGTTTAAATTGTAATTTAATTGTCATGCTGTTGTAATTCTCTCATGATACATCACTAGTTCATTATTGCTTTTTAGTTTTAGTATTACCTTAGACTTAAGTTTGAAATGTCATAAAATAATTGTAAACTGTAGACTGAAATTTTTATGGTCCAGTGTACGACAAAGCGACATCGCCTTAACTGCCATTAATAAAGTCGTATTATTATTATACTTTTCATGAATAGAATAATGGGGTCATCGCTTGAAGTGCCGTAGAAAGACACCTTCAACGAAAACAATGCGCGCTAGTTTAGTCCTTCGCGCCTAGAGGCGATGAGGTGTTTGACGGACGTGTAGTGTTCGACTTATCGCCTTCCAAGTTTCCGTGCCTCAAAGTGACTACTGGAGTTAAGAATGTGTTATATTTGTACGAGATATTGTTTGTTATGACAGACATTCACTGTAAATATTTTTGTCGTGATGACATTTGTTTAGCTTTAATATTTTTAAATAATTGCATGTCAAAATCGAAATTTGCATAAAACGGTTTTATGCTAGATTAACTTACCGATATGAAATAATTCACACTGATGCACAGTGTCACGGGTTACGTAAAGATGTATAAAACCCATTTGATATTATTTTGCATTTATTTTCAATTATTCAATTTAAATTCAATAATTTTTTAAATTACAATATCACGCAAAATAAAACGATACTCAGAAATAGATATTTTTCAATGTAACCAACGTTATCTATTTGTACTCTGCAAACGGCTGTGGCTGACTTTAGGTTTTCAATTTATAAAAAAACGTAAAGTTAAGGCTGTTCGACAAGCTCTGTGTACTACTTATAATAATAAAAAGAAATGTGTTGAAAACTATCGCAAAGCCAAAATGCTAAAGTTCTCAATTGCGTAGCTACCTTAAGAGTGCATTGTAGATAAATAAACGCTAAAAACATCAATTGATTTATACGCTTTTCTCGAAGCCAATATGGATAAAATACTAAATGACAATCCTAGATAATGGTATTTGCCAACTTTATGAGTAAATATATTATCCAGAATTACTAATTCGTTACGTGTGATCTCTTGCGCCGCAGTTAAATGCACGAGATTCCCGTTTCAAAGATTGTGCCTCAGAAGTTCGTAACAATGGAAACAATTTTGATTAAAACGTTGGCTAAAACTATTGTCTAGGATTGCTATTGTTTAATTTTTGCAAATTGGCTTCAAGAAACCTACAGTTATACATTAGTGCTTTTAGCGTTGAATTATATACAGACATATTCCATGTCCGTTTGGATTACTTTTAAACGTGTTTTTTTTTTAATTATTTTCTACACAACATCCCAGTAGATTTTGTACAACAGAATGGAAAAAAATATTTGAAGCGGTAGTAAAATGTTGGTGTATCTGTCAACACTGCTAATGACGCATAGTAACATGAGTGTACTGTAGCAAGTTAAACTGTATTCGTGTGAAATTTCTACATGTGTCCGATACGTTTATCTACGTAAAGGAAACACACTTGTAACTATGAGTGTAAATAAAAAATAATAATATAGCTTGCGTATTAGAAACATGATTTTGGGGCACCACAAAATTGTTATAGGTTGTTCACAATAAAGTGAACACTGCTTAAATTTTTCTTTCAGTCATTTTGCAATAACCTTTAATATTTTTGACAAAAAAAACAGTGAAAACGTTTCACTAATCTCAAAACTTAACATATTTGGGCTAAATAAAATACAATTGTTTTAATATTAATAGAGCTGGGGACTGCTCATTTTAAAGTGAACAGACTATAAAAACGGCTCAAAAGCTTGGCCCAGTCGAGCAACTATACGCTAGTAGAAATGCCTTCAGATATCATACAATTTATCCTCCATAAGACCATCCGAACTTGTCTGAAGAAACTGTCTTCCATGTTCAAGCCCGAGAACATTTTCTTGAGAAAATAAATCATTGTAATGTTGCCGAAGACGTAATGTTGTATCTCAACACTGAAAGTGGATTTATCATCGTCTACTTAGCGTGCGAACGTTCGAGTAAAAGTAAAACCAGGGTCACATTTTGTATGAGAGAAGGCCGAGGTCACAGACTGCTACAACTAAGCCGAGGTGAAGGTTGTGCCGGCTGCTCGACTAGCGAGACATGCCTTTCTCCTGTCCGATCCTAGGAACGGATGAGGTGAGGGTGAGACGTAATGAAATAGGTTGGGTAACAAAGTTCCCCGAGGTCTGCCGGCAACGGCAACGTCCGCCACGTTTCCCACGTGCGAAAGATATGGGGCTGAACCCGCCGGGGATCGAGCCCTGATCACCTAGGTGGGAGGAGAGAGGTCTGACTCCTCGACCACCGCGGCCCCTACTAAATTAAATAGTAGTGCTAAATGAAATTTCTCGCCTTATTTACAATTTTATGAACAAATAACGTGTATATTACTGAATATATGGGCGGCGGAACCAGTGGGTCAGAAGCATCAAATTACAAACTAATAATCTGCTATAAGAGCCAGGTTCTCAAAAGGCCTACTACAAGTACGCAGAATAATTAAGTAGAAAACACTGACAGTTTATCAGCAAGATTAAATGATGTGTGCGCAAATATTTTTATTCTTGACCCCCTCGTGACGAATACCTTCTGCATATAAAATGCGTTTGCCTTCCTATCGAAGCTTAAGTACAGATCTGGTTAACAAGTATAATTTCTTACAACAGTGGAAAAAAAAGTGACATACTGAATCAAGAAAATATTGCGTATTGTGGATGTCGTCACATTTGAATAGATAAATACACTGATTTGGTTGAACAAACAAAATAATTCGTAAAGAATAAAAATACAAATTGTTAGAAGTAAAGTTTTATTTGGTTGGGCGAAAAAAAGATTTGTTGAATGAACAAAATATATGGTAGAGCTAAGCTGATTATTCGATTGAAGTAATCACGTGAGATTTGGATGGAGCAACTAAATGGAATTAAGTTGAACCAACTAAAATGTTTGTGGTAGGACTAATCCAATAATTTGTTTTCTTCAAACATATCCGGACGACAGAATAAATTTGTACCAGCAACCAAATAGTTAATTGCCCCGATACAACCAAACAATTTGGTTGAGTCAAACATTTTGTTTGCACAAACAAATTATTTTTCTCAGTATATTTCTCAATATTTACAGTTAATAATTATTGCTATTCTGACAAAATTGTGGACTTTATTTATATGCAGTATACTGCAAGTTAATGTCCATAACACACATCCACTTATAAATGTTATACATGATTTTCTTTATTTTTCATACTAAAGCAAATAAACGTATTTATTAATTTCAGTCTAACCTTGTCAATCCGCATTCACTTCGTCAACACTCCCACCGTACTGTCGCACTCTTCTCGCAGATGCATTGCTGTCCCTCGCTGACAAACACGTACCCGCCTCGTTGATCAACCGGATCCCCAAATACTGAATCCAAAACCCAGCAGCAACGTCTAACTCGGCCGCCGCCCACTCTATTTACAATGAATTCAACCACATATGCACTCACTCTATAGCGAATTCCACCCCATATGCAGAGGACCCTGAAAAACTTTTAAAGCTCTTCGTCACGTTATATGGGATGCAATGACGAGTAACACGATTCAGTACATTCACTTAGGGTCGCAGAGACTGGGTAGTACACGTGAATTGGCCGACGATTTGACGGTTTAACGCCGAAAAGCACCAACCCACAAAGTAATTTATTTTGAGATAAATCATACCAATCAGGAGGAGAAGGTCCTCGAAAAAGAACTGGTACCAAATCATAACATTTGAAGAACAAGAACCCAGGAAAAAAAACGGCATATGTACACACAATAAACTTTTACCTTAAATATCTCACTTCCAGTAAACTGTGGGTCGGTTTCTTTTTGCATAACTCCGTCCAATTTTGGTCTTGAGGGTCGTAATCAGCGTTGACGAAGCAACAAATCAAATTATGCGACGTCTACCAGACCGTAAAGTGAGCCGAGCTGACAGCGGTGGTGTATCGTCTCATCCCTCCAAGGCGATTCCTGTTCTTTGTCTGGTCGGGGTCACTCCCAGGATCTCACATGTGGGACTAGTATGAGGTGATATCGGGGACGTAGACCCGATATCTCGAGGAGCTGCAGTTTCCTCTGTCCGTTCGTTCTGGGCGAGCTCCACAATCAACTCAGTCACCCTCATTCATTTGTCATCGAGCTTCGAAGACACGTATAGTCTATACAGTATAGGTTTACCTAATTTTGACATTTCTCTTCTGAGAAAGATGCCAAGCAGCTTCATTGCGTGGACCTTTAAACCATCCTGACTCCTTGGAAAAACTGCAATAGTATTTACTGGCACTCTTCACAAAAGAGAAATGCCACAAACCAAAAATACAATTTTGTCAGAAGAAAATGTCATAAACAGGCAAAGTTATACAGTAAAGACTTTACGTAGGCCTACTGCTGCCGTCAAACTGGCAACGTTGCACTTCTGTGCTTTGACTACTATTACATGCATGCGTGCCAAGATAACAGATATAATGAATGGGAGAGTTTTAGCGAACTGCACCTGTTGTTGCTATGCAAACGCAGATTGCGTCCCTCAAAGACAATTGTGAGCCAGTTTACATGTCCTTCTTAGTCTCTGCGACCCTAAGTGTATTATATCATTATGTTAGTCCCTGCATTCCCTATAACGTGACGAACAGCCTTAAACATTATTCCGGGCCACCCTGTAGATCATTCTTGGCACTTCGGCACCGATGATGGCAGTAGGAACAAGATGGCTCCAACTGGCGAGCTTGGGCTCCGTAACAGCCTTGCACAGTACTAGCTAACGGTGTCGGGTGACGTAAATTTTCTATCGTCCCTCCGAGCAGCACTGACTGCGAAGATAAGCGCGTGACCCAGCATTCGGCCTGAATCGTAACACTTTACTGTCACATAGCTATGATTATTTTGTTATTTAAAACACATTGCAAGTAAAACGAGGAGAAGTTTCCTTGCCAACATATCGTCGTAGACGATACTAATTAGTGCATCAGCACACTTGTAGCGATGACGTCATTCAATTATCTAACATGCTGGAGTGTCTCTTGCAACACATTGAAGTAACCTTTCGTTAATAGAAGAAAAAAACTAAGCATTTTAGGTCATAAGTTTGTATGGGCGTTATTACTTGTTTTGGTGTAAGGAACCCAACCTCCAAGTTTGGAAAAGTATTTCAGAAACATCGTGTATATTGTTACAAGTTTGAGAGCACAAACTTTATATGTGGGCAATTCCCATGAGTTCTTTGGGATAGAGGTCTTATAATTACAAATAAAAGAGTTAAATTAAGTACTGGATTTAATAGCTCACAAAGCTACGAAATACACAAAACAGTAATCAACTAGAACTCTCACAACACAATTAGTTATGCACACAATTACTCCT